>JAODTR010000023.1:1609997-1623269 GCA_025399935.1 Amblyopsis rosae | reverse complement strand
AGACACAGAGACCACAAAATGAGAACATAATATATATATATATATATATATATATATATATATATATATATAGTATATACACAATATGTACTACAGTATATTATACTTTTCTCATACAGTATATTCAAATAATTTATTTGCTCGATCCAGCATCAATGTCAATTAGTGACATAACATATTATAGTTTTATGATATGAAAGAAAAAATTGTTAATTTATAGGTCTATTGACAAACATTGCTGCTTTTATCATTGGCTGCCTTGGTGCATCCACTCACACACTGATTGGATCTTTGAAGACTGCTCTAACGTGTTATATAATACCCTACTCTATTTGTCTATGGTTGCAGAGACATCATCCTATATCATTTTTAGGAAGGGGTGGTGTCTGCAGGTTTCTGGATATATTGAAAAAAACACTCCCTCTGAAGCAACATGCTAAAGACCTAGCCAAAGCTACACACAACGTTGTAGTTTATTTTTCCCAATATACCCTGGCTATAATAACGGATGTTCTTTCAGAACAGCATTCAGGGCTCAGTGTTTTAGAACAACAGGCACATTTTGCTCCCCTGGGTGATGGATTTGTGTCTCGACACCCATGCACTGTTTGAAGTTTTTGCTGTAAGCCACATTCTTCATTGTGAAACAAAACAAGCACATCTGCTATGATTACATTACATGTGCTCACCGGAAAGGGTATTGAAAGACGTGAAATGGAGTAGGCTAGAACTACCTTTTAGCACATATACGACCGGCGTCACATCAACAGTCACAGCGAATATCAGCAACATCTTTATGTATCCCTTTGAAGGCTGCATACAGTATGTGTTCTACAGTGACACCAGAATGCCTGGATTTGGGTTGTGAGTGTAGGGCAGGGGGGCTACAGCTATAGTAGAGATACAGTACAAACATAATTCTCTATCATGTGAATGTTTTCAATGTGTAGCGGGTAGCTTGACTTGAATGTACTACTTCTATATGGACCGCCTCCTCCTATCTCACCTCTATTTTACAGTGCCAATCCAGTTTCCCCTGAGCCTTACAAGCTCTGTGAAGACAGAACATTGATAGTATTTTTGTACAAATGTTTAAAAAAAACACACAATCCACTAATAGATGATATTTACAGATTTGCCAAAGAGATATTAAAACATTGGCTGGGTGAAAGACACCTATGAGAAGGTGAGGCTAGTCTATCCATACACTAGTAGTACGTTATCGATGCATTTCCATCACTACATGGCTGTTGTACTATCTCAAACGAATTAAATGCAAATACATTTTTCCTTCCTCGTCATTTTACTATTTTTCCCAATAAAAGCTAAAGAATGCCTTGTTAAAAAATAAATAAAAGGCAGATATTCTTTTAATATTTTATTTTGCACATGATCACCCATACACACTTCTGTACATGCAACACATATAATACAGTACAAACAGAGAGTGGAAAATGGACAGAGATAATATATATATATATAAAAGTGTAAAAAACATTGAGCAAATCCACTTTTTGCAAATGAACACATGATCATGCAACTCATTTCCTTTGTGGTGAATGTTATGTGGGAGGTTCTTACTGTATGTTACAGGTTACTGCAGTTTGGGAAGCAGTTAATTCTGTGTAATGTGCAGACCTTTAGTCTGTAAATGTTGCATCATATCATTTGACAATGTTTATTTTTAGGTGCTTATAGGCACACCAGTCTTCAACAACATTCAAACTGGCAAATCAAATATTCAGTCACAGTCCCATTGTACATGTTTATTTTGTTCTTAAAATGATGACATATTGTACCTATAAAGTAAACTTTTTTTTTTTTTAGGCAATTCCAATTTTTATATTTCTTTTGTCAAAGCAGATCTTTATAGGTTAGAAAATAGCTGAATTATACTTAGTCTACAATATGTCCATAATTTAATATAAAATACAGTAGTATACTGTATGTAGAATGGGTGATAATGCAATCCTAGTTGATGAGCACACCCCAAACAGCAAAATTAGACAATTGGCCCATTATATACACGCCTTTTATATTAAGTCTGTCTGCTTAGAAAACAATTACAATACAGTGTATGAGCATGGTATAATTAGCTTTAAGATTACAAGCAATAAAAGCAGGAACATCATTTTCTGTGTAATGTTAAAGAACACATTTTTAACATAACACAAAAGTCAGTGGGACCATACTCCATTTGCTCATAATATACAATATGATTCACTGCTTGCTTAAAAAGTAAAAAGGCACAGCTCTCAAATTTGAGCATGCTGTATTAAATCTAGTTAATATTTAGTGGTCTAATTCTGGGGGAAAAAATGAAAACGAACATCTCTCGGGATATTACATTAAATAAATGAGCAAATATCTTCTATTCACTTGAGCAATTTTGTTTAAAACTACAATACTAAAATAAAAGATAGAACGTACATTATTCTGGCGACACCTACATTAAATAAGTGGCGTGTGTTTTGGTCACTTAAAAACCAAACCCAAAAAATAACATTAAAAATAACTACTTGCCATTAGAATAGGCTATATACTGTATATGAAAAGGTATATAATATGATGCTCCATTTTCTGGCAAATAAATTAGGAGTCTGCTCTTTGATGGAAAATTAATCAGTTATGGTCTCAACACCAGATAAAACCAGCATCTGGTGCAGGACATACAGTATAAGTGTATGGGTGTTTAGCCACAGCTCAAAGGCACGTGCCATCTGCTTAATACTTGTAATTCATAGTCACTGTAGCTGAATATAAACATCTGCTAAACAGCAATGGCATAGTTATTGGATTACTGAATCAGCAGTAAAGACCAGTAAAACTGACATTGACAGTTTGAGATTGTAGAATTAAATGGCTGAAGAGTGTAGGTGGACCTGGAGGTCAAGCGGTGGTCTCTTTGACTTGGGACGAGCTGTGGTGTTCCTAGGCGGGCTTGTTGTGTGTCATATTGTCATCACTTTTCATTGTGTGTTAACAAAATCTATACAACCCATCGTTATAGTGTCAAAGAAAAAGATATTGAATGATACATTTGCAAACAGCATATTAGGTTTACTTTAACTTATCAGTGTAAATCTGAAGTACTGTAGCGACCAAAACGTTGCCAGCATAATATATTAGCCATATGCTTACTGATGTGACCTTATAACTACTAACTGCCTACCTGTGCTTCAATGTACAGGCTATACAGTACTGTAGCCAATTGCGAAACATTTTGAGGATAAAACTGAATCTTTGAGTCACAGCACAAACTAAAAGCTTAGTAGGAAAATATCCATGAAGTGGTTTCTCCCCCCCCCCCTCCACATTTATAAAGACATCTTTATTGTGACAACATGATACGGCCAAAACAAGCGTACGCCAGCCTCGTTCTGTCTTTACAGAACCCTAAGGTCGATAAACATGGCAGTAGGCTGCTAGTAGAAGACGGGTGCAGATCTTTCATCTGTAAAGGTGGGCCGGAGGTAGACCTCCATTGAGTGGTCACTGTGGAGAGAGGAGGGTGGGGCAAGCAACAGTGACAGTTAGCGTGTACACTACACAACACACCACAACCCGCACCAATTTACAGCACAGTCAACTAAATATGTTGCTTAAGGCACTAGCTACAGTGACTACTGGTTATTAGCAGGCATGCAGTGGTTTAGCCTAAACAGTGTTTCAACAGGCACGCATGCAGGATTAGTGTCTTCTCTGGGTGATACTGTGTTGCGCAGAATAAATAACAACTTTTACAATCCAAGGCCTCCCGGGGCAGACAGGAACAAACGCGTCCCCATCCACAGAGGTCAAAGATAGAAAAGCCCAGTGAATCCCAGCACCTTACTACAGCCAGACAGCCAATGAGAGTAGAGAGACAGAAAAGGGAGGAAGAAGGAAACAAGGGTGGGCTGGGTTGGCTGGACGGTGATGTAGGCTGGTGACTTACGGAGGTCCTGTTCCCTCAGAACCGGGATAATTCTGGACCCAAACTGGAAGGTAAAGAAAACCCTTGGGTTTCAATGGCTCATCTCTACATTAGATTATGCATGGGTCACAGTGTCACAATGCAAGCCATTGGCGCAGCTGGTTAGTGTGAAGCAAGTTGAACATACTGGAGGGCTCACAGTATTAACTGCCACTGAAATGACAGATGAAGAATGAGCGTCATCGAATGCTCGTCATGCCTTAGCAATTACTTTGTTACTCCAAATGTTAAACTGCAGGTGTACCCTAATAAGTCTGCATAAACGGAACGGAGTTCACAGCAACATCAACCTCTTACAATCGTCTACATACAATACAAGGAAGACGCTTTATGATATACAACCAAACTTAAAGGGAATGTGGAACGCAGGCATGCATGCATAGAATCTACAGGACACTCTAAAGAGGAGTAGACCACTACACCATCATACAAGCCGAGAAGGCACTATTTACAATTATGGAGCAAGAAAAATGCCACGGGTGTCAACAGATAATGGGCAAGGGTGACACAGTGATTACAGGGGCAAGTAGTCGGACAAACGCTGATGAAAATGCATGCTAAGGAGAGTGACTCACAAAAATGGAATCATTTAGGGAAAAACAAATTTCAAGAAGCATGACTGAAATTAAAGATTGAAAACGTCATCAGTGACTCGTTAGACCAAACTCTTTATTAATATATAGATATATATTTTATTTAGAATACCTTTGTAAAAAGTCACCATACATTCAAGGTCAATTTTTTGTTTCACATGTCTGATATCCCTCCATAGCATGCATATAAGATAAACACTCCAAATATTCTGTGTTTCGCCATCTCTAGAAATAAGTTTCTTTAAAAAAAAAAAAAAAAAGTTTACAAGAACAATAACAAGATTTTCAAAAGAAAAGACTAAAAACTACATAGCCACTCAGGGTATACAATTATAATGTTTCTGTACCATGAAAACTTTGTAACTCATTTAGGATATTTTATCACCGTTTAATAATTTAATGTGAAGGTTTATGACAGTCATTATGATGTCAAAATATTTAACTAACATTGAGAGTTGTAAATTTGTCCCCCCCTTCCCAAAGTAAATGTATTCACAGCTGAAATCCAAGGTTAGTCTTGAGACAAATTATAACATTTTATTTTTTGTGAAGGGGGGATCATTTCAGCCAAACAGAATCAGGTAACATGGGGGAGACTAGTTAGCTGTATTTGTCAGTTAGATTTCCTTTGCCTATTTGAAAATCTTGAAATGATCATGTTTACAGTGTAATTTGTCAGATTCAAAGATAGCAACTAATATCTTAGTTCAGTTGCACATTTTCCTGTGCTTCATAAGAAAAAGAAAATCTATAAGGCAATAAAACACGCACGTGCGCTCGCACACAGGCTCGCACACACGCTGCAACACCCTGTGGACATTAAATAAGGTTAAGCATTGACACAAGGAAGCACAGCGCGACTGACAGATTCTTCCAGAAGAACAAAGTATGCTGCACAGCCTTAGCCATTGGAAACAAAGCTTTGAGCGCGTGTGTGCGTGTGCGTGAGAAATGTCGGCAAAGATTTAGTCCACATGTGCTCACAAAAGGCCATTGAGCCAGGGGCTCCAAGTACAATGACATACAAGTCTTTTGGCACTTGTACAAGTACATGAAAATGTCCTTTAGTTCGACAAAATGACACCACCATGTACATGCATGAACGACGAGCAGTAGCAAAGGCAGTCTGTCGAGAGATCAGTCGGCCACGGGCGGACTGTGTCAGAGCAAAGGGGCATTCAGGGTCCGTATCGCTGCATGCTGAGCAGGTAGGCCCCGCTCTGGCTCTCCTTCTCAGCACAATCCTCCACCCACCAACCGCTACTGTCCACACCGATACCACCAGCGGCAGCAGCACCCGGGACGGACGGACGGACGGGCGGGCGGAAGGGAAAAGGAAGGACCCGGGGGGAGGAAGAGAGGACAGAAAGGAGGGATGAAACTGGCCTCCATCCATTGGAGAAGGGGTGTGTGTGTGTGTGGAGGCAGAGGGAACGGAGGGGGGGAGGGGAGAGAGGGAGGGCAAGAGGGTGGCTTAAAAAAATGGAATAGAAAATAGGGGAGGGGGGGGGGAGGGAGGGAGGGAGGGAGGGAGGAGGTGGAAGAGGCCCCTGTGCTATCCGGAGCTGCCTGTGTCTGTCTGTATGTCTGTTCTCACACAGTCGAAATCAATTTGCCATCAGGACTGTCGCTGTGGAACAGAGAGAGAAGGAAGCTTGCCAGGTCGGACACACTCAGAGATATGAAGAAAGACAAGACATGGAGGAGGAGGCGGGGCCGAGGTTGGGTGGAGGGTAGGAGGAGGCAGGCCACTGACCTCGTCGCACCTACCACTCCAAACACGCCTGCCGCGGCTATGATCGGACTTCTTATTCCCTCAACACTGCATCTCTTATAAAAGCAAGTCAATATGGGAATGTTGAGGAAATCTAAGTCGTCTCCTGGCACGGGCGAGGTCAGGGGGGCATTAGTGCTAACTTCGAGAGGGTGGATACACTCTGCAGAACGCTGCATTGAGGCCGCCAACGAGGAAATACCACATGAAAAACATTCGCGGGGGGGGGGGCTGACGGACCGTAGGAAAACAACTGGAGCCACGGGAGCCCCATGGCACCAGGATCACAAGTACAGCAGCGATGATTGAAATGAGCTCAGTATGAGGTTTACAACATGTAGAACGTATGTACCAACACACTGGTCCATACACCAATAACCATATTCAGACGCGCACACACAAACCCCTCACCATAAACAACCCTACAAACTGGGCAAGAATCTACCTACCGTAAAAGCATTAAGGCCATTATAAAGTACACAGTTTGAATCAGCTTTGGTAGACGTTTATACTCACATTAACCTAAGAGCGCTATTACTTAGCAGTAAAAGCAAAGCAAGCAAGTGCAAAGTGGACAGGACAGAGAAGACACGAGAAATAAAACCTAGAAATAAGAAGATACACAGATAGAACAAGGCTTCCGTTTAGCTAGCTGTATTCAACATAATACAATTGGAATGTGCGTCTCAGTTTGGGCTCAGACAGCAGCTTCAAATAGCTGTCACTTGTAAAGTACAGCATGTTATAGTTCAGGTAAGACGGCCCACAATTCAAGTGGCGTACCTTGAATACATCGGAAATACCTTGTTTTCTTAATAGGTAAATAGCTTACTACCCATGTCGTTTCCCGATATTGGCAAGTCACTTTATGCAGATAGTTGCCTCAGTCATACCATCATTATTTAGAAGGGTGCACAGAGAAGGGACTTACCTTGTGGCAAAGCGACTGTCATAGTCCTCAATGGCAGGCTGAAGAGAAAAGAAATTAGGTGATTCCATTATAATAGTGTGACACTTGGTTCTTCATGTGAGAATATGCGATACATGCATTGAACCAGCAGATGGTAGCACTAATTCAGCAACAGTGTCCTCAACCTATTATGCTATAGGCCTGTACACATCAGGTGGGTCACTAATTCAATTAGCGTGTGGAATGTAAATGTTTTTGTGGCACATTGCGTGGTGCCCCACCTGTGTGCCGAAGCCTGCCATGCTGTAGGGGCGTGGGCGAGTCTGTGCTAGGCTCTGTGCCAGCAGGCGGGCAGTCAGGCCATAGTCGGGCATGGGCAGAGACATGTCACTCTCCAGTAGGTTCCCAGTGCTGCTGCTCTTTCCGTGGTTCAGGCTGAAGAGGCACGGATATGCACGTTAGCTAGTTAGCACTCAAGTAGTTACAAGTAGCCGACTATTATGCTAGCTGCTTTGTGTTGCAAATGCTACAGAACGGCCAAACAACATAACATGTCTATGAACAACCATAAACCATGTGCTATCTCCCACTCACTGCCCCCAAGGTGGGGTCCAGTCCAGTTACAATTTTTAGGGCCACTGCCTCTCTCAGCACTTCTAAAGGCAGAAACGTACTTCACTCGGAGCTTGTCGTTGTCACTCTCAGGCAACACACGCGTGTAGGAGAAAGGAAACCAGCCACGCCTGCAACAAGAGAGGAACCGTTAACCACATTCAGATACATGCAAATTAGGCTGGATTACACACAACATGCGTGCGAGGGTCAAGCAATGCTAGTATGCTATTCAATATGTAATGGCTCAGCAGGCGCGCACATTTTGTTCTTCTCGTTCTCGCCATAGTGCCAGCCATCGCGGGCCTCCGGCACTAGCAGCGTGATGATGTCGCCCTCGGCGAAGCTGAGCAGGGTGCCGTTGTCCCCGGCGGCGTGGGAGAAGATGGCCTGGACGCGGGAGCGCCCGTTCTTCTCAAGCCCGGCAGCCATTGAGCTGGATCTGGGCAAGGTCCGTGTCTCTCCTGAGGTCATGAATCAGAATATACAGTATGTGGGAATAAGTCACCTATTGAAAATAGAGGCTCTATCACCCATTAACTACATCCCAGTAGAAAGGCGATCACAACAACATATACTTCGGTGTGACCCTTCCACAACTTCTCCTCAATGTGTGTGCTTTAGAAGTCTACAAGCCGCTTAAGACAAAGTATGCCTGTGCTGTAAGCTTTCAACCACATTATTTTAATTGCATAACTTAATATTAATAAAGTGGCGGTACAGTTTCTGCTAAAAGTAGTTTCCATTAAACAAGAATTTAACAGTGATTGGAGGGAAAATTGGTCATTCTGCTCTATACGCGCACTGCAAATGAAAATATTCTGCCCAAACCAGAGGTGTTAACTCAATGAAACCCCCAGAGCTTACACATTACCATTTTACTGTGAGCCACTGCGACACAGCCGTTTGCAAGATGTATTTGTGGTCTCTGGAGTGCTGTGGCGGTGATCCTTACCCACTGGGTTCTTATTCTTGGCGGGGGCAGGCCTACGAACAGGCAGGGTGTTGGAATACACCTCGCTGACTTGTCTTTGGGGCTGGACCTGGGTGGGGCCCCCTCCCTGGGTCTGAGGGGACGAGGGTTGGACCTGCGACACCGCCACGCTTCCCGGCTCTGTCCAGTAATCCTCTCCATGGACCCCCGTCGTTCCGTTGACCATGGACATGCCATCAGGACCCATCAGCCTCTGCAATACAAAGGAGTGGGCATACTGTGCATGTTATTTATATTATGCAAATGGAATGAATGGAACCAAATTTGTGTTACTACGGTATTTGTCTATACCCTTTAGTAAAGCTTGTCATGTTCAGAACTAACTCGTTACTGTATTTTGTATGCGATTCAAAGGTGTCTCAATATCTGAAAATAATATACATTTTCCTTCGTCCAGTGTATATTTTCAATTTGGTCATATATTTCCTTTGTGCAAATGCATTTTTTGCTTGGTTTAATGTGTCTATTTTGAGTAGCTGCAGTGAGCTCAGTGCTGTAGCTACTTATATCTACTTGCAAGGACTTGGGTAACGTGCCAAGAAAGAAACGAGGATTGTTAGTTAATTTGATTAATTCATTTTTTATTAATGGTCCTCCTACTGCTGATTAAATTAACAGGCCTCCAGTACCGATGACGACGACATTAATGGGCCTACTGATGATGGTGATATCATTAATGGGCCTACCGCTGATAATTTCGTCAAGCCTACATTACGGTTATTACTAAAATACTACCATTTCACTCACCGCCTGATGTCCAAGACCACTCCCCATGAAGACAGCCAGCTCGGGGGGAACAGGGAGGGGCTGGGCCCCCGGGATAGGGTCAGAGATGACCAGGTTTGTTTTGGAGGTGTGCAGGGGGCTGGCGCCCCCTACAGACCCCATCTGCTGGGCCAGGAGCATAGCTCTTTCCGGCAGCTTATTGGGGTCCGAGCAGGCCTGCTGCCACACGGGGATCTTCTGGGTGAGCAGGTCCTTACCCTGGAGCGACAGAGAACAAAGTCTTAGGATAGGCTCTTATTGGAGTATGGAACTCTAATTTCCACAACCTTCTGTTATGTATAATTTGCATTTGTCAGTATGAGCCATGACAGAATGGAGGCACTTATCTCAATTTCCATGGTAGCTATCAACCAAAAAGAAATGCAGATGTTAATTCTGCAGCTACATCGCCATAGCAATTGTTTCAGAAAACCTAAAACGTGTCTTCTCTTCATCCAGCGCTCGCTTTCCCTCCCCCTGTTCTCTAAGCTCCATTCAGAGCACCGTGGGTGCCCCTCCGACTGATCACCCCTGACCCTGGCATGGTTGTAGAAGCGCCGTGCTGTGTGACGTGGGCGATGCAGAAGGACAGACGAAAGAGAGAGTGAGCGAGCCGCCCACACGCTCACAGCCTGTGGACACGCTCTTGTCTCTTACTACTATAGCAACAGAGCTCACGGACAGACATAACCCCTCCCCTCTCTCTGGTGGTGGGGGGCTTTTATAGCTTGGTCAAGGTAAACTCCTACACATATTGTGCTGTATGCAGCCCTCACGGTTATGGACTAGACCCCTTTGTTGAAGCTTGGAATCAACACACACACACACACCCTGCAACAGCTTTACTAGAGCTTAACACATCCGTATGGTATTTAGTTTAAAGTGCCTATATGATTTACTGCCACTAGATGTCATACTAAGCTCACCAGCATCTCAAACCAAAAATGCTTCACGAGCCACACAAACATTCATTAACATGCACACGTGGCCGGCCCAGAAAAAATTGAATTTTTTTTTTTTTTTTAATCTTTAATTGCCACACACACGCACAGAAAGAGTGCAATGTCATTCTCTGCTCGACACCATTACTCCACTATGTATATTGGCATAGAAAAGTGTTGTTTGCTGCCATCAATGTTCAAAACATTGTATAGAACACCTTAAAGAGAAGAACAGTGCATCTTGGATTTGCCATTGCACGTTGGTTCTCAATTACATTCCTCATCGAGTTAACTGCAGTCTACATGTTCCGTTCAAAAACATCGGTCAGCGGTGATGCAACATGGCGTACTGTGGAGGGCTCGTAACCATGGACTGAAGCTTTAGCTGCGATAGTCAGCAGGGTTGGTTAGAGCTATGTACGGGAATACATAATCAGTACATTTTTATGCAAGTTGGAATGTTAACACTCCACCACCACCCTACCACATACTGTACATAATTAACATTATGTATTTAAAACAAACAATTTAAAAAGCAGAAATACTGTGCATGTTATTATGGGAATAACAGTTATTACCTACATTTCAGTCCTTAACTTGCATTTTTTGTTTTAAATATCCACATCCATTGAAATATCCAGCCAGATGTTCCAAAAAGTATAATGAAACGAGAAAAAAAAAACAAAAAAAAAACTATGCTAATCTGTTCCCATCTGGAAACAAGGACCAAATAGCTTGGTTTACACCAATGAGCACAGAATGGGGTGTTTAATCTCCATTAAAGGATTCTTTTTTTACCAAGTGATGTCAGAACTGCAACCATTCTCTATGGTGTAAAAAAAAATATTTTTTTTTTTACACCATAGATTATATTTATAATTTTTTTTTAATATATCTAAAATTTAACGTGACTGCAATTTTGCTGCACGTGAAGCAAATGAGTGCATTTGGCCCGTTTAATGTGAAATTCACAAATTCATGTGATTCACATGGGAAACCCATGTGGTATCATGTGAAGCTCATGCGAGTCTCTGAAGCTTTAGCTGCGATAGTGGGATGGCAATAATGATTATACAAATCATTATCTCATAGTTATTTTCAGCATTCATGATGCAGCTCACAATTCTCCCATGTCTACCTTGAGAAGGTTGTGGCTTGCTGTTCCAACACCGTTACCCTTACCTTGCCATGGTAGGCACTGCTATTCTTGGCCACAGCACACTGGCGGTCCACCAGGAAACAGTATCTACGGCGCTCCTCGGACAACGCCGTCTTGTATCCCTCGGCGATGAAGGTGTCTAGCTCGCTCTGTTTACAGCTTATGGTCTCCACGAACTGGGATAGAAAACAAAGTTTAAAGGTGAAGATTTGGACCACTGTAATTCACTTTAAAGCGCCATACATTCAAAAATCAAGTAAAAAAAGTTAACAGAAGAAAAGCACGCTGCAGAGGGAGGAGTAGAGATGAGTGCTAGTCGTTGAGCATGCAGGAAGGGGTATGCGCTGTCAGAGTTTCAAAACACAAGCTTCTTTAAAGTCTGGTTTCAACCACAAGGGGAATTCCAGACATCCTTTACAGTCTTACAGCAGCCGAGATCCATGCTAATGGAGCTCATCGCTCGCCCTTCTACCCAGTAAGCAGCTGTTCAGAACTCTACAATATCAGATTGTTTAACCTTTATTCACCAGTGAAAGGATCTACCCACACACACACACACACACACACGCACACACACGCACACACACACGCACACGCACACAAAAGACTGTTGACCGCTGCACAGCATCACTAAAGGCATTAGGGGTAAAGTGTACCTTTGTCTGTAATTGGTGAGAAAGAACAGACTGTGTTACTCCTAACACTACCCCGGCTAGATGTTCACAGCCGAGCGGGTCTAGAGAAAAAGAGCTACGACTGAAGATGCCGCAGAGCTGCTCGCTACAACCTTACAAAACAACTCTAGACTGAACAGCATTTAACAAGTTGAACCGTTTGCATGAGAGGAAGAGAAAAGCAATCGAGCGAGAGAACGAGGGAGGGAGAGAGCATGGTTTCTGTTTGTGCCGAGCTCATTCCTGTGCTGGCGTCTTGTCTCTGCATGATCTGACTTGAACAGGGAAATGCCAGCATTTACTGAGTTAATTAAATGCATTCACGCGCATGCATGCACACACACCATGCCATTTAGGACTGTGTCGTCATGTGTCCACTGTAGTAGTATTTCTACTTCATGCCCATATATTTTTTCTACATAAATACTAATTTATACATTTATTTATTTCAAATGTTTGCTGGGGAACATGGCCAACATGTTGACTGTTGTCATGTTCCCCATGTTGACAATTAAAGTGCACCACACATGACTGAGACTAACTCACTTAAACCTGTGCTATTCTACTGTTGTCTGCAGCCACTACGGGGGGTGGGTGCATGTTATTTGGCAACCAGCAGAGCACACTCCTTCCCCACTGCTGACTGTCACGGGGTCAGTACACCGATATTCCGGAGGAATCTCTTAAGTGGCTAAATGATAGTGAACACAAACACTCAGAGGAGGGCGCAGTGCATTAGTGCGTTGAGAGTTGGACCAATTCCACCTACGCCATTACACAACTCTGCCAAGCCGTATAAACCAGAGAGAGAGAGAGAGAGAGAGAGAGAGAGAGAGAGAGAGAGAGAGAGAGAGAGAGAGAGAGAGAGAGAGAG
>JAODTR010000023.1:1566390-1601274 GCA_025399935.1 Amblyopsis rosae | reverse complement strand
ACACGCCAAGGAGGTAAGTACCCCCCCCCCCCCCTGTTCATGTGCAAGTCTCAGTGACAGATGGGCCGGGCCTGGGAAATCGTAATGGAACTGCTGTAGGTTTGGTGGTTTAGACTAGACCTGGTTCTGCTCATATCACAGTAATTATAGATGGTTAATTGATATAGGTGATAAGTGTCAGCTGGCTAATGGAATGGGACACTCAACCCCCATAATCCCCCTGTGCCCTTCACTTAGAGACTGCATAATTAGATTACTGATGCTAATGTACATTATGTACACATGCTCGCGCATGCATATACAACCCTCACACACAGACATGCAAATGTCCATATATGATCAACTATCCTTCCCCTGTGATGAAAAGTGTATTCACATAATTCCCAACATGATCCACGTTGTTAAAAACATAACTGTGTATAATGGTCAGAGTTGGATAAGATCTGCATTGGGATGTGCTTGCTACGAGGACGTTTGCATTAGTGTTATTTATTATTAACGTAGTATTACTTCAGTAAGGATGAATGAACAAATCCAAAAACCCCATGCCGGGCTGCACACGCGGGACGACGTCCGCGCCGTGTGCTCCCGCACGTCTGGAGGATGCCTCCCGATAAGCAATGAATAACAGTTTAAACAGTAAAAATGGTGGAAGATTTACCGAGCCTGTCGTAGCAGATATGGCACCAGCGGGTGATATATAGCGGCGGGGAGGGCACACCGCGTAACAGGCGGCTCCAGCATTTCATTTCGATTGGCAAGGCTCTCGTATTTCACCCAGCTGTCCCCCAAGGGCTGTGCTCCAGCACCCCGCATCCCTCCATCACCACCATCAAACCCGGCAGGAAGCAAGACCTAATTGGCAGGTAGCAAGCCGCATTCAGCGGAGGCAGAGCAGGGACAGTGTTAGGAGTGGAAGGGGAAGAAGGGGGGTGTTAGCTAGGAAGGGAACAGGTCCAGGTGGGTAGCTTTTAGGGTTTTTTTTAATGTAAGGAGGTTGCGAGGTTGAGATGTGTCTTTTAACACAGCGTTCATTTGAATCGTCTGTGCAGTGTGACTTAAGGATTCAGCTCAGGCTCCAGTCAAACCCACGAGTCTTGAAAGTTGCCATAAGCGCTGACGACTTGTGGTTTCAGATTGGATTAGAGTTTTACCAGGTTGGACTGTACAGAAGACATTAAATTACATTCCCGCTACTGGAACACACTTTACTGAATATTCGGCCTTGAGACTTACCTTTTCTTCATGACTCATAAATCCACATTTACATATGTCGGTAGGGTAGTGACTGATTACTTGGAATAATATCTACTTCAACTGCTTAAGACATTGACACATCCCTCGAAGCTGTGTGCTCATTCATCATCCTTGAAATCAACTCAGTGCAGGTAACAACGGTATATTGCCCATGCATTTTCACAGGCTGGTGGGGAAAAAAGGAATAAAAAGCAAAAAGCATTTCCATCATGAGCTGTGATAGATATACAGTATGATGCACTCAAAGCAGAGAGCGCAGTGGCAGAGAGTCTTCTCACAACTGACGGGTGTAAAGCGGAACACTTTCATTCAGGGGTCAAAGTGGCAGACAAATGTGAAGACAGAAGCCTTGTCATCAAAGTGCCTTTCTCCAAGAAGCATTTTTTGGCACTTGACAAGCTGGCAGAGAGTTTCTGTTTTCTTGGCCGTGACAATGTGATCGATTACAATCGGTTTCTCGACAGCCGTTCGATCTGCCGGATTGACTTGGTGATGTCTGTTGACATGGAGATCAACTGAACCCGTTCATGCAGCTTAATGAAGCACAAAATCGCAACTGTTTGTGAGCTGTCAGCTGTGCACATTCCCTCTCATTACGCATAACAGCCACTTATGGAAGCAGCTATGCCAATGCATATTTCAAACTACCACAGACCCATTTGTTTGATTGTTAATGAGAAGGTTAGAGTATATAGCAAACTGCAGCCTGCAGTCTGCACATACATAGGCTACTAGGCTAATATGGGTTTTATGTGGGTTTTTTGTTTGTTTGGGGTTTTTGTTTTTTTGAGCTATTCCAATATGGAATCCAAATGTAGATGTTTGGGAATGCATTCTCATGCATTCCACTGGCTTTATTGAGTCACTTTATAAAATGTTCTGTCTTTATTTGCAGTTCCAATTTGCAGTCTGTATCACTGCAATCATGGATTCACTTGCAATCCTGACTTAAAAAACCTATACAAGCAAACAGCTTAAGACTACAGATGTTTCCAATACTAGCAGCCTTCAAACGCACCTTTGCATGCAGGGGCCAGGTGAAGATGCTCTGTCACACATATTCAAGATGATGTGGTGCCCGCCGCCACTGACACGCATTTGGATGTTGATGTTCTGTAGAGGTTGGCCGGTGCCCACCGCTCATTCTTCACAAGGACCAGGGCTCATGTGAGGGATGGGATTTATATGTGATAGAGGGGAAGAATTAGCCCAGATTTATGTGCACAAGGGCACCCTGGCAGCTGCTACTTGACATTTGAACATAGAGAATATGAAAGCGAACTGTTGAGAGGAGGAGCAGGAAAGTAGAACAACAGAGAGTTGGCAGAGGGCTGCAGGGTGATTGAAAGGGGCTAAAACAATAACGACTATGATGCTGATGATGTCTGACCGGTGACATTCATTAGACATGCGTGCCTTTGAATTGTGCCAATCTGTTCTGAAGAAAGACAACTAAACATTAAAAGATAAAGAAAAAGGTTTGCTCAAAATATTACAGTGTAATAACAACAAACTAAAGAAATTACTGAAAAATGTCCAAGTTCTGGAAGGCAACAGTCCTGATAAGCACCTCATTTGATGGGATACACTGAGTGGCATTATGGCACCCCACATGTTGCCGTAATATCCATAGTATCGTACTATCCACAAAACTGTGGGTAGAGGTAGGGGGAGGGGTAGTGTTTGGTGTGTGGGGAGGTGTAGAAACAAGTGCAAGTTACTTCAAATCAGAACAATGGTTTTCTAATACAAGGGTAACTAACAAAAAAAAAGCAGTCTCCATTAATAGGTACTGTAGCTATAATTATATTGACCTTCAAGATAAGTCTAGATCTCTGCATGCAATATCTTAGATTTTTCCATCAGTAGAGAAATTATAAAGGCGCATAACACTAATAACAAAATGTCAGGAAGGTATTCATAGAAAAAAAAGGTTTCTGTTTACTAATTTGCTTAGACAGCTTTGGTTCTGGAAACTGGTAAGGGCCTGATTCACAAATTCTCTATAGGGAAAATATCTGTGTATCACAGTGTTTTATAAACAAGAGACTGTCATTGCCTAAAAGGCAGTCTCCTGAACGGTTAATGTTTAATGGACTCAGAGGACACGAGTGCCCCTTGGCACTGTATTACATTGATGGAGTACGCATATTCAAAAGCAAGAAAGAAAAGCAGAGTTCTGGTCCCCTAATGACAAAAATGACCTCTGTCATAAGTGAATGCCTGCCATGCACTTGCAGCCAGCAGCTGTCCAATTTCAAACATAACTGACATCATGAGGACACCAATTATGGTCTTGACACAATCACTTCTCAAGAGCTCTCTGGGATGAGATCAAGTGGCTTTTCTAAGGATAAAACTGATGAAAACGTCAACGGTGACGTGCTTTTCTAACGTTGTGTAACATTAATGCTTGGGTTAAACAGAAGGGCACGCATTGTATTCTGGAAATCACAGACTATATCAGAGTGGATAGAGCTCTAAATCTCTGTTGATATGTTGATGCATTGAAACATTACAATGGGATATTTCTAAATCAATATGTCAATGTATGGTAATATTGTAAATAATGTCTAAATGCATTTGCTAATCCCCCATAGCCAATTAGATTATGAAATAGTAAAGGGGAAATGCTTCCCGGTTCATTTACATCATGGTTGTAATGGGTTTTTCACATTCTGGTGGGAAAATACTCACAAAGACAGAGCTCTCAAAGTTCTGGCGAGAAAGCAACGTGAATCATCTCTGTCATTACTCACTCTGACTAATGAAGCCTATTTTAAAAGTTTGAAACCATACAACCACCTGGTCTGTTTGATGATATCCAGATGGCGATTTATAACAGTTCCTCACAGAGGAGACATTTATATTTAACAATTGATAGTCTTTGCAACTCTCCACAGTGACATATATCCTATCTTACTATGCTTGTTGAATATGATGAGTCACCCCGTGTTCAAAAAAGCATTCTCATTCACAGTGATTGTGGAGACTAAGAAGGAGTGAGAGCAATGCTTCCCGAATGCATCCTAATCTTTGTACAAACCTGCTGTGCTTTCCAGACACAGCAAACCCAGCTCATCCCTCAAGGGATCATCTGCTGCATTCATTTGCATTACACCAAAGACAAAAATCTTGAAAACCCTGCAGAAGTCCTTCTGCCACAATTAAAGTGACTTGACTGTTCAGCTGGCAATAGAATACATTTTCTCTATAATGAATAAAACCTTTAAAATAGTGTTAGAAATAAGTATGAATACTGGCTGAAAACATAACTAATGCTTACGTAAACTATATCGTACAAACTTCACACTTGAGAGATAACAAGCTTGTGTCAAGAGTAATGTTTTTGCATTTGCAACTCAGTCCACTTTAGCTGTGAATGCGGTCACTAGTGGGGCTCACACCATGTTGAACTCTCGAGGGGTTCTTCTCTCTATGGGTTAAAAGCTGAGGCATCAGTCTGATTGCGATGAATAAACAGCATGGAGCTACCCCAACACCTGGAAACCACCCAGTAGTGTTACGCTGGCTAATTAAACCACTGCCCAGTACTGTCTGGGTGTGCAAACCCTGCTTCAGTGACTCTATGTGAATATCCTATGTTTGAAATGCTAGGAACTATTTGATGCCAACCTCATGATTGGCTCTTTTGATCATGTGCAGATTACTACACATTTTCAGCATAGCTCCGATCACAAACCGTTTAAGAGGTCTAATCAGCGAAATCAACTTGAAAAACACCTGTTGTATATACGTGGATAGATTTGAATTGTATGTGGTTGGTTGTGTGTTGGACTGAGCAGGTGTGATGGGAGAGTATAGTATGAGTGGGATACTTGCAGTGAGTGTTGGCTGCCATGGAAGGTTTAGACTGAGGGGAGGAGCTTCTCATGTTAAAGCCAGCGTGAAATGGCAAAAAACCTCTGGCTTCTGCATCTCCATTCACTCTACCTAATCTCCAGTGTGCCCAAGGTATTTCATAATGCCATGATATAGCATGGCGGGGTTTTTGAGCTCAGGGATTTAGCAGAGCACGATGTGATACGCCAAAGGCACAATAGAAAGCCAGTAGAGAAAATTATATTGTTTTGCATGTAAATAGTTATTTTAATTAACTTCTGACTCGTGAATATGAGGATGACAAAGATGACCTTTATCAAATGATAATCTAAAATGATCTTCGGTCTGTGCTATCTAAATCGTATCCATTTCACTTAGAATTTGTAATTTCACATTTGCAATAATTCAATGTGTGTTATACTATAGCCTACATTACTAAACTGATTTTCACATGTTATAAGTTTATACGGGTTTAGTAGTAATTGTTGAGTTCATTCAAATTTCTATGTTGTGTTATTTTACTGTATGTTGTTTTTTAGTTTATATGAGGATATTCAAAATATAGGTGTTTTTTTTTTTTTTTGCTTATGTTTATTCCAATGAAGAACATTTTGACTGCTACTAGAACCTATGCAGCCTAGAAGTGGCACCGTACCCATTTATTTGTGTTGTTTGCTGTGCTTAATACTAAGCTCCACCTTCCAAATTGAATGGTGTTGTGTGGTGTGGTCTGCACTATTTTGCTTGTGAAAGTTTGAGAACTTAGACAAGTGGTTTACATTGACCAATTGTAAAGTGCATGTGCTCATAACTAGGCCTATACCGATTCATGTGTTAATTTTTTTCGAGCTGTGCAATGAATTAGACGTTGCCCAAAAGCTGTGAGCAAGGCACATTATCAATCCCACTAATGTGGAATTTTTCAGGAGCTGCAACTTTTCTGGCACCTTGAATGAAGTACGCTTCACACCGAGGGATCTAGGCATTCAATATCTACAAGTTTCTCAGGGCAGAATTCTACAGTAAAGAAATCAATGCATAATGGCGGGAACATTGCTAATGCTGAGGCCAGAGGAGGCTAATACTAGAAAATCAAGAGACCGGAGTTAATATGTTGTGTCTTGTAATATGAATAATGTATTAGATTTGGAATATTATAAGACTGTAAAGAGTATGAATATTTCAATAAATATTGATATATTCAATATTGTAAATACATTATTGATTTAATTTAAATTAACCTAAACATAAATACCCATAATTTTTAAGTTATTTATCCAAATGTGAATATTAAACTAAACAGGTTATATGTAAACATTACAACCTTATAAATAATAATAATGTGCAGTAGGGGCATACACTTAGTTTCAAATAAAACAACACATTTGTATTGTTTTGTCATACTGGATTCAACCACTAGGGGAATTCCGGGCAAATATGCAAGTGTGTGCATTTGTTGGTGGTCACCACCACTGTCTTTTTATACAGTAGGTTATAAAGGAGACTATGTATACCTGTGGCAGAGTCTTGATGTCAGCATGAAGCACAATGCTTTTTAGTGAGCCAAACTCTTAGAGGATGGTGCTCAAATAGCAGGAGTTTTGGCCTTGGTAGATTTATACCGTTGCCCCTGACAGGACTTCAGAAAGATGCATTGAACACGGTGTGTGAGGGGTCAGGATCTAGCTTTCCCTCTCACTTCCAGCTTCTGCAGTCACACAGGCCCCGGCTTGTGTTCCAATAACCCTGCTGACTGAATGATATGCCGTACTACGCTCTGGCCATGGACAGCAGAAGCACCGAACCACACCGTGATGAATGAGGGGCGGACTGACTCAGTGATAGGAGTGTAAAGCTACTAGACCATGATTGCCTGCAGCAGGGGGAAATGTCTCTAAATAGCATACTGTTGGAAGAGTGGCCTATGCTGTTGAGGGCTTTTGAAGAACAACAATAACATTTAAAAAATGAAAAATACATTTAAATGATTGTATTTTGTTCATATTGTTGAAATAAAGTAGTTACAATATACACATAATACACAACTATTTGTAAATTCACATTAAGAAAACAAAAAAAGCTTTTAAACACTATGGTGACTAACTGTAGATCTTGGGTAAAGTGCAAATGCTTGGTCACCCTTGAACTTCAATATTGATTTCCGAGGCGAAAGTGAAGCCCTGTGAGCAGGCTATATGCCTCTGCACGTATGGAGTGGGAAGTTTGGAAATGTAGCCTGGACCAGCATCAGTACCTCCCTATAAAGTAAGCAATAACACCTCCAAATTGTTTCTAAATTGTAGTGGGAGCCAAATTAAATATAAGTGATACAGTGTCTATACATTTCATTCTAATTAAAGTCCTGGCAGCTGCATTGCGAATGGGACAGAGGTTTGTGACTGAGATGCTAAGAGAATTGCAGGAGAAGATGGGGTAAAAAACACTTCCAGTACTTAATCTGTGTCAGATAAAGAATCTTATTTCAGCAATATTTCTTAATTGCTGGACTGAATAATTTGCTGTACCTCCTCCACATATGTCAAGACAGTTTTGGAAAAGACTCCACAGCTGTGAAAATGTCCTCACATCTCACATTGGTTGCCAGGTCACCTAAACTTTCTGCCGTTCTATACGTTTTTACCCTGATTTTGTTGCCAGAGGTCATGGAAAATGTATAGGGCTATTAGATAATAATACAAGTAATACTATTCATATAATTTCTATGATAATATATGTAGTATAATCTCCATACATTTAATATAAGATAGATAGATAGATAGATAGATAGATAGATAGATAGAATGGAAACAAAATGTATGAGAGTCAAAACAGATGCTATGGACATTAAATTACATTACAGTAGATTAGATTAAATTCAGAGGCACATTCTGTTTGGTGGTACAAGAGGTTAAAATAGTTAATTGCTTAAGCACAAACTGAAGGCACTTTGAAAAGACCCTGCATTGGAGAAAACCTAAACGTATAACCCTAACAAAATATTGCTTGATTCCCCTGGGTGAAAACATATACTGTAGCTACAGCAGAGACACACAAAGCTAGCAAGTGATTTTTTTCCCCACTCTTCAGGAGCAATTTTGTATCTCATAACAGCAGTTTGGTCGTATTTTTCATATTTCAATTTGCAGTGGGTTTTACAAGTTGTCTCAGGAATAGGGTTTTGTGAGATGATCTGTTACTGGTGAGAACAGTTTTTCTCTTGGAGACACTATAGATTTGGCTGTAAGAGTGAGTAAGAGCCTCTGCCTCACTCTTAAAGCCACATATGTGTACGTATCTGCAGTGTGCGTGTTGGTGTGTGTGCATGTGAGCGCATACATTTAAGGCAGAGCCTCCACATGGGAAAAGCCACAATAGCAACATCTGTGTTAAATAACTGCAGCTTTCACAGAGGACTCTGGAGAGAGAAGAGCCATGCCGGAGTGAATGACAATTCTGTTTGCATGATTAAAAAAGATAGGACAGGGAATTTTTACTGTTTATGCCCACAGATGTCTAATAGACAGAGATTGGTACTTTGTGTCCCTTTGCTCGATCATGTCGGCATACTTTACTGATTGAGGACAGGTCCAATTGCAACCAAAGCCCATATCAAATCAAGCAAGCTGATGGAAAAAGACAGACAGCCTCTTTTGAAATGTCATGCTACATTTTCTGTCTCCCAACAGCCCACCATGTGTTTGTTTAGCTGGGAGGCGTGCATAGAGATTGCATGGAGAGTGCATTATACATTGACTGTCAACTGACTTTGATGGTGAGATTGAGTAGCAGAAGTTTATCAACTATGTTACTGTGAACATTCGTATGCGCTCAGAAATGTTCACGATATTTGCATTACGTATTTTTTAGATGGGATTTTGAGAGGAATGTACTCAAATGCTAATCAATTGCACATTGGACATTCTGATTCAGTTGGTGTTGCATTACCTAACTTAATCTGACTATCAGAGTGGGTGAATATAGGACAGAGATGATTGGTTACTGTCCAGAAATGATGTCACACCTGGGCCAAATCTGGGTGTTTTACACAGTAATGTATTTCCGAGAGAAACTTTAGCTACAGGGTAGATTTTAAAATGCGTCCACTGTTTCAGGTCCCTCCAGACAACACAGCTGGAAATACAATCATTTTGTGAAAGAGGACTTTTAAATAGATACACAGTGTCTCACAGTGTGCAATACACACTTTTCAACTAAATGCCTATCATTGTGAATACAATAATAGTATTTGTGTCGGGTGGGAGGTGCACAAATGATAGCATGAGCTGTAGGTAGCAAGATGACAATTTTTTTCCTCCTTTTCTGTTTTACCACATAATGCATCGTTTCTGATTTGACAAGTAATACAAAAATTAATAATAATTAAATAAAAAACGCTATATCCGCTGTTAAGCGTATGTATGCCTGTCAGCTACATAATGCCTTAATGTCTGACACCAGCCAATAGTGCCCCTCCAGCATGGCTCGGAGCAGCAGGGAGCCCATGTCTCCTCTCTTCCAGAACATTCATAGGGAGGGAGACAGCACCTGCTCCCCGTGCCAGAACACTGTTCCCAGCAGCTTGCTAATGTCAACCTGCCTGATACACACAGCAGGGGGGCACCAATTTCCCACTGCATGTGAATGAGACTGGAGAGCAATCTGCCGGCCTAAGAGCCTCATAATCAGTGCATCATTAGCAGGAGGAGGGGCTGGCGGATAGGGTGTTTGGGGAGGGCTGAATGACGGAGAGGGGAAATAGAGGAAGACCCCAAATGAGAAGGAACAGATTCACTTTGGGATTGTGCTAAATGGTATGGATGTGAAACACAAACCAGTGTCAGATATAGAATTGCACATTCTAACATTCTAACATTCTGGCTTGACCATGCATCCATCTTCTATTTAGTCCAAAAGCAAAGGACTAAGGACAACAATGCAATGTTGTCATTGAGTGTCCACTGTAATCTGCATACAATTCTAAGATAGTCTGTAGGTAACGGTAGGTTTTAAAACTTTGTTCACGTGATCCATTATATTATAATAATTTAATATTTAAAAGCGGTTTTCTACAAAAGGCTACATATTTCTGGGGCGGTTTCTTTGCAGTGCCTAGTACAGGCTACATTACCTCCTGTACCACACTACGCCGCAGGGTGGCAATCATGTACAGAACACAGTGCACTGCGTGACCGGTGGTGTGTTCAGCGGCGTGTGATGTGTGTTTCAATTCATGACATAGGCTAAGTCATAGGCTAACAAATGCAGCCTGGTCTAAGCGTAATTTTCTTAAATGTTTTGCACCGATATGCTCAATGTTAAGCCTATTGATTCAAACTACCAAATTGATTAAAAAACAAATATGTTAGCCTAATTTAGAAATGCTACAGAGGGGCCGGGCAAATGGACAATATTTACATTTTGAAAAACCTGGAGAACATCTGCAAGTGAAACTGTCATCAATTTATAATCTTCACAAAGTTGGCTTTCACGTCAGTTATCATTAGATTCGCATTTAGTTTTACTTGGATTTCCCTTTCATCTCACATTTGACATCCCTAACAAACGCAATTGGACTGACTCCGCCTTGTTCACGCAGGACTTCTCCACAGTACAACACGGCTGCCTGGGGCTCAAGCGCGTACGGAGCTCTCCGATAGTTCCCACTCACTCACCCCATACCACGGCGAGCGCAGTTTCCTTCACAGGACCAGAAGACAGCCGAGGAAGCGTGCGGGAGCCCGCTGGCCGCTGAGCAACACGTTTCCCGTTCGGGGACGAGAGACGCGCTCTCTGTGGCTCAACGTTGTCGCGGACCATGTTCGGGGTTACCGTTGGACAGGTGTGGGTCTCCTGGTGGATTCTGGTGTCAGGGACTTGCATCTTCCGCGCTCAGGCTCAAGGTAGGTTGCGCATTTGAGGTTATTGATGTTGGCTGCTTTTGACTGGGACCGTACAAGTGCAATGTGTCACCCATTCCACAGGCACTTCGTTTGCGCTCCCAGTCCAGGGAGACCGCTAAGTATACATCCATGTTTGACATCCCAAAACAGTAGGCTTCTCCCAGTTTATAAATGGATGCTGCTGCTTATAGTCGGTGTGAAAATTATAGTTTAATTAGTCTGTAGTCTGTGGCTTGTTTACTGCAGCCCTGTGTAATTGGCTCATTTAAATAGTGGCCCCAATCTCCTCTGCTCCCCTCAGATACTTCACATCCAGTTTACACCGTTTATATTCTGCTATAACAAGGCTATTATTGATCAACGTGTCACTTTGTATTACACAAACCTGAGAATACATTGATTTTCCTGGAGTGAATTAAACAGCCTCTTCTGATTTTACAGTTGGTTACTTAATTTGCAATATCATGGTAAATGAGGAAATTTATTTTAATGCATGATACAGTATTATCACTATTGTGAAGCGTTTATTGTAAATTGGTATATACATATTTGTATATGGGAAGAATTACTATTTCTTATAGTCTAGTAAATTACCTTCTGGTCATCTGCAGTTTATGTTGACAAAATGTGTCCCAAATTTGTCTTTGCCCACTGTACTAAAATACCAATATTTGTATGATGTCACTGTGTGTATGCGTGTGTGTGTGTGTGTGTGTGTGTGTGTGTGTGTGTGTGTGTGTGTGTGTGTGTGTAGCCTGTGGCCCTATGGGCTAATGAGTTATACTGTGTCTGAGAAAAATACATTGACAAGGAGCGAGAAACAGTAGTTAACACTTTCACATTTTATATGTTGCAAGTGCAGTTATACATTTTTACATGAGAACTGAAGGTAAGTAAACATAGTGGAATTTCAGTGCATTACATGTTATTTCAGAAATCCTAATTCATTTTGGATCACAACGTTTTCAACCTGTAACCTGTCTTAGTGACTATTGTGTTGTGCAAGAGAGACATACACATAGCAGATGTTTGACACATGCATGCTTGATACATTTCCTTTAATAGTTCCCCGTTGGGAAAGGAGCAAACCTTGCATTAGTAGTTCATTCATATGAGAAGTGGCTTTGCTGTGCATTCTCCTTTAATCACAAAGCTCAGTGCACCCAAGTGCTAAAAGCAGCATTATCCCTTTGCTTGTTTGTCTTTGAACAGGTCGCATTGAGCTCTAAAGTGCTCCCAACCTTATCTGAATAGAGTCTCAGGCATCTTTTATTATGCAGCGCACAGTAGCTCCCACATTACCATCCTGCTTCTGGACTGACATGCCTGAAGTCTGAGGATCTGCTTAGCGCTCCTGGGCTACTTCACAGGGGCTTTACCTTTCCTGCCCAAACAGACCTCTTTCTCATCCCTGCAGCTGGTATTCAAGGCCTCTTGAATGTTCCCGGCTGCACATTAGCATTGGTGGAGATAGTCACTCCTCTGTCTGTCCTCTCTCTGAATGGAGAACAACCTTCGTCTATGGTCCGGCGTTGACCAGTCACTGTCCCAGCTTCTACAGTCTCGCTATAGCCTCCTTCACCCCCTCCCTCCCATGGGGCATGCGTGTTTGTTGCTAATGAGTGGCAGTGTAGCTGTGCCTATGCATAAAACAGTAGATGCTCCAGTCATGCCCTGATTGCAGAGGGGATGTGAGGATCCCATAAATTAGACAACACAAAGGGGTCCGCGAGGACCCAGAGGTGGCACGCACTTGTATTTGTATTTTGTATTTTTGTTTCAGCAAGCTCCCAGAGAGGCCCCTGCTGTGTTTAACAGTGCTGGCTGTTGCCGTGCACAAGAGGATACTTGGTGGAGTCCACAGGGGAACTTTGCTCCTGTTACTGCTCTCAGCAGGCCTTAAAGACTCACATCGGCTCTTGTTGAAAATACCAAGTAAACAGGCTTCATGTTTTCCTTCGTTTACAACTCAGTGGTCTCTGCGCAAACCCCCTCCAATCTTTATTGAAATGTAGCTGTTATTGTGTGTGTGTGTGTGTACAGTAAGTATTTATGTATGTGTATGTGTGTGCACGCTTACAAGTGCTTGTGTATTTGTCTATTGAGGTTTAATCTAGAGAGCAGCATTGACATTCTGCCAAGCAACGGCCGCTATCATTTTCTGGACGTACGTTATTATGCGGCTTGACAGCTGTCAGCCATTTCCAAATCTTTAAATCTTATGATAATCCACCATGCTTACAAATAGGCATTTGTTTAAAACACTCCCATAAACCCTTGTGTGATTACAATTCCCCAGTCTAACACAGGAACCAGATAGTAGCCACAGTCATATCCGCATCAGTGAGGCATACAACCGTACTGTATGCTACACACATGCGTAGAAAACCAAAAAGCCAATATTCAATAATACAAAGCTCTATCTAACAACATGAAATGAACATTTTTGTTTGTAAACAAAAGACATGGCTCATTGACGCAGCCTGGTGAGACACCCAGTCCACCCATGGCCATGGCATTTAAAACAAAGCGTAATGTGTTTTGAATGTCTCCCCACAGATGCAGACCCACATGTTCAGGCCTTATGCCCCACAGGAGTCAGTGTTTCAGAATGTTGTTAAAGCCCTCAGCAGTGTATTGTACATATTGATGCTTTCTGTATTCCATCACTGAGTAGTAGGATCAAGTCAGACGTCCCGATAGACCACAATGTGAAACACTGGAACCTCTGGGCTTCTATACCATAATTACACAGCGCATGCTTGCGGTATATTTATTTCCCCGTTTTGTGACACATATTTAATTAAGCGTGTTTACTGCTGTAGAGAGCCAACAGATGTCTGCAGAAATTTGGACTAAATGCTTGTTTTCTTCGCAGGGCTGCTCATGCCCAGAAAGACCCGCTAGTGGTTTGCCCAGCCTCAGGTGAAAAAGGGTGACAGACTGACTTCCAAATCAGACATTTTGTGTCGCCTCGGTGCCTTCTTCACATGTCTGGCCGGTTGTCTGCTCTTCGCTTACTGCCAATATTGTTTCTCTCTACACATGTTTATTCATGTTGCTACATGATGCTATACTGTAACTTGATGTAACACACTAGGTCTGAAATAAGGCAAAACTGTGTGTCTGTTGCGGCAGTATTCTATTCAAGGAGGACATACTGTACTGTAGAACTACAGTACTGGAAGTTTTTCAGTGGTGACAAAAGATTCTGCGTGAGAGAATGGAAGAACTCGGAGGCTGCAGTGCTGTTTAGCTGCAGGAGGCCTTTAACTGGCTCACTCAAGCAGCAAAACTGTGTTTATAGTTCATAATGGAAACGTAATCAGATTAACTTAGGCCGCAGGGTTTTGGCATACATCCTTTGCCCAGTAATTGCCAGTTGCCCACAGGGGTATGATAATGGGTATTTGCATAGGGCAAAGAGTATCTTTGCCATGTGTCTATCATGCTGGTCTAGTGCCTTGGAATTATGACTTCCAGCAAGTGGTTTGGCCATACTGTGATTATTTTAGATATTACATTTAGTTAGTAAATGTTTGGGAATTATAGTCGTGGGCTCATGAAGATAACCTACAGTAGATCCTGTGGGTAATGGTAAAGTAAATTTTTTCCTGATGCTGTTTTTTTACTGGCAGCATATTAGAGAGCCATTCCCCTGACTGGCCACAATGGAATACTTGTCTTCTTAGCTTGCAAGGCTTATAGGCAATGGAATTGACTACCCAAATTAGACTTTTCAATAATGAAAGTCTTGACTGAGGAAGCAGGTCCATGTCCCGGGGCTCACTTTAATCACCTTGCTGAGGAAGGTTTTGTTGTCATGGCTGCTTGTTTACTGATGGGGAGAGCGCCAGTATGAGGAAACAGACGTGTATTCCACACATATTAATTCTCCTGGCTAAAAGTCTAATCAGTCTGCCACAGCACCTGAAGGCACATCTTCTACTATCAGGAACAAAGAGAAATGGCCGAGAGAGCAGGCCCAGAGCTGGGACAAGATAGTGGCAGGCACAAATGACCTTGGGATTGGAGAGGGAAGGGAGACGCCTCTATTTGTCTAATTTGTCTGGTGTGATTTTGACAAGGGAGCGTAGATGTTGTGCATGGCTCATCAAAGAGCTATTCCAAGGAGCCATTGCAAAAGCCCTCAAAATGGTCCCATTACCTCCATCGAGGGAAAAGAGGGATTGCGCGTAGGCAAGTATTCTCGGGCCATACATCTGTCTTCAAGGCCCCAAGCTGTTCCGTGTAAACATTTAAACAGCACAAAGGCAACTCAAGGAAAACCGTGGCGAGGAACAATGCTCTTAACAGCACAATGCGAATGCAGAATCTGCACGCTCGTTCTGCTCTCCCCTCCTGGGGACTGGTGAGTGTATTATTGTGTTGTGGATAAAATAGCGCAAAAAAAATACAAAAATAAAAGGGAAAGGAACATGGGAGGGGGAGTAAGCTCACGTTTGCTGCGTCAGTTGTTCCCTCTGCCTATGGAACACCGCTGGTATGAACTCATTTTAATTGTGTTGAAATGATTCCCCCTTCATCGAAACCTATGATTGGCTGTATGGACACACGCGATATACAGTATGTTGCCGTCTCCTTTGATGCTGCTGCATGTTAAAGAAAATAGAATGGGGTACGCTCTGCCCACAGTATGTATAATAGAGGAGGATGTCCAGCGTGAATGTGAATGCGTGCGTTTGCAATCTGCTTTCCTGAACACATATCACACTACAGGGCAGATTGCATTGCCACAGCATGTGTTTGTATGAAAAGGCCACCTTCCAGCTCATCTGAGCTGCATCCACTGAGGTAGGTTTGGGGATTGGAGGAATGGGGAGATGCTGGTGGCATGCGCCCCGAACGCCGGTCTAGTACCGGAGCGGAGGGAGGGAGGGAGGGAGGGGTGGAGGTGGGTGAGTGGGGGAGGAAGCATGGGGACGGGGGGGGGGGGTGGGTGCTTCACGCTGCAGGGCCCAGTTTACTTCTCCACTCAGCCGGTGCTTGGCAGCAGGCCTGCCTGTCCTGCTAGGGGGCCTGGCGGAATGCCTCTGGCTGCGTCTCAACGCTCCGTGCCCAGCGTTGATTAGAAAGCAGCGCTGAGCCCCCGTCTCCCCATTGTCCCGGTGCAGTGCACGTGGGCACCCCTATCTGTTTGATGTCACTCTTTGTTTCCCTTGCTTGTTCTCCTCACACCTCTGTGTTAGACCCCCCCCCCCCGATCCCCTCCATCCCCCCAGCAACCACAACTTTCCACCATCTTGGTACACAAATCAATAGTGCCTTCAAAGGATGCTGCCAGGGGGCCCCACGTGTGTGCTTATGCATTCTCTTAAAGCGCACAAGCACAAGAGTGATGAATGCAGGAGGCATCACCTGATCTGCACACAGTGTCCTGCCCGCCGCCTCATCCAGAGGCGCCTCTATGCTAGTTTTCCCCGATAAGGAAATCCTTGCTTAGCAAACAGAGGCTCGGCAGAGCTGAGCTGCGTGGCAGCACTCCAGTGCACACTGTAGCTTTGATCACTGCCCATGTCATTCACGTAAGCACGGTGTCACTTGGGACGGGATTTGATGGAAGCTGACAGTGGCACTCTGGGCCCACACGCTCCAGCTCGTGTCACATATGGGGCTCCTTTTCCAGGACCCTCAGCCACCACTGTGGATGTCCGGTAGCATATGCCTGGGACTAGGCCCTTCCCTGTGCGGCTGGTGAATGCCTGGTTGAGGCGTTTCTCAAACAACATCCTCAAGGGCAGACACAGAGGTTCAGAATAGCCCATTTAGAGCATAGTATACATATTGCCTTAGTACTGACATTCTGGGTAAAAGTATTTGAACAAGATTGTGCTTAGAAACAAGTGCAATTTCATGCAATAGTGAAATATCCGATTCGCTTCAGTTAAACCATTGTTAAGCAATGTTCATTTCTCTTGCACTCTAAATGAGGTGTGTATTGTCATTATCTTGTATTGCACAAAATACACAAAACAAACCACATCAAAAGAGGAGTGAATTTTACAAATCACTGCAAAATATCTGTACAGCATATACAAATCTCCATTGAGCCAAGCAGTGCCTATTGAAAGCATCCAAATGAGAAGCTAGTGGGATTCTCCCTGTTCTTCCATCCACACTGGTAGGCTTAATAGATACACAGCTACAGAGACATTCTGCTTTGACAATGAGGCATGCATCCGCCAATATGCAAATATATTCCTCCATGTGTTTCTGCCCGGAATGATTTAGGATCCATTTGAGAAAGCTCCTCTGAGGTTAAACAGAACGTCTGTGGTGCATTGCACCTCTCAAAGCAACCAGCACTGACAAGGATAAAAGAGATCCCGTGTTGATAGATTTGCCTATTTATTTTCATTTCAATGGCATATTGAAAGTAGAATCCAATAAGAAGTGTCTTCATTGCTTTAACACTCCTTAGCAAATGCACAAACATGTGGTGAAAGTCTGTGTGTGTGTGTAGGCAAAGCATACTTTCAGCGTCTCCTTCACACACACACACACACACACACACACACACACACGCACACACACACGCACACAACGGCGTTACAGATTGCTTCGTTATCTCTGAATGACGCTTTCTCATAAGACCAAACCAGCAGCTCTGAATGCTGTTCTTGGCACAACTGCTGAAAGTGGGGCAGGTCTGCCGTGTCCCGTGTGAATAGTGGGAATCAAAATCAGCCTTTTGAGTCTGAACAGTGGTAATGGCTGTCTGTGTGCACACCACTCTCCCATGGAAGCTGTCTCCCCGCAGCATCGCCTCCTGTGCCAACCATAGAAAGGACGCCAGGTAGAATTGGGAGCTTGAGAGAGAAACGAGTGGGGGCCGTAGGCAGTTGAAAGGTGGATAGCAAGCAGGTTCAGTATTTGACGTGGGAGGATCAAGCAGAGAGCTGCCTCGGTAGGGCAGAGATTGCTGTGGTGCACAGTAGCACAAATCCCAAACTCTGTGCATATCCCATTGTAACTAGGAAACAGTAAAATGGGGAGGGATCAAAGGGATTAGTGCGCCCGGTCTCAAGCCCCGTAACAGGAACCCTGCCTCCCTCTCCTCTGCACCAGCCTCTTCTCGTCTCACCTGCTTGTTTGAGATGCCGCTAGACACAGTGGGCGATGTGGGTGTCCTCCCCAACTAACTTATTTAGGCACTTGGCATGCAAAGGCCACCCGCTGCAATCTAGCAGAGTAAAGGAGCATGCACGTCTACAACACACGCGCTCACACTCATATACAATGGCCACACAACTTAGCCCAGTCAACGGCATGAGGCAATGCATCTGAGGGGAGCGGATGCACGTGTCACATCCAATCAGTAGCTGTCTCCTGTGATCTGAGTGAGGTGTCCTGTCAAGGGGGGGCCCCAGACACAGCTTCTTGTCTTGGTTCCACAGGGATGAGCGTGCAGCGCATAGTGTGTGTGGGGGGGGGGGGGGGGGGGGAGGGCGCTGCCGTGTCCCAAATGCTTGTTTCACAACCGAAGAGCTGCACTCAACAGCTACAGACCCCGGCGTCTTCCCCGGCACAGCAGACACCGTCCTGCGACCGCGAAGCTTCACTCTTGACAGTGACGGCTCCCCGTCTCCGTGGCGACAGGCACAGGAGACGCGATGATCGCTCCGGAGCCTTGCCCAAGGGAGTGTAGCCAAGCCATATGTACAGTATATCGCATGCAACAACATACTGTAAGGGAGAGCATTATTCTGGCATGGCAGGAACCGAGTTACTTTCCTTGTTCTTCTTGCCGGCGTATTTGTGTGGTGCCTTCATTCGCTCCTGAAGAGGCGGCACTTTTAATTTCAGGGTCACGGTCGTCAAAGCTGCACAGAAATTAATGGTCATGTTATTTTAATTTGCGAGGTGACTGTCTAAAGAACTCTGTGAAAGGAAATTATTTCATACATATCTTGTTACAGCCATGCTGGATATGCTCTCTGACTCTGGGGACGATAGCAATTGGAGAATCCGTGGGATTATATCACTTTAATGAAGTTGCTGCGGATTATGTTTTATTTCATGACGTTCAATGAAAAAAGCTTTTATTCAATTTCCGTAATCACGTTGAAGGCACTACATGACATGTAGTGCCTTTTATGTTACAGCATGTGTATGTGAATGAAAATGTTCCACGTTTGTGAGTTTACACTATCAAAGGTGTTACAGTGTTAAAATCATGCAATTTTCCTCCATTTTGGGCGGGGTATTTCTATGTGTAGAATATAGATACCCCTGAGTGGAATTAGCATTTTGCCTTCAAACATCATCGCCATTTATGACCAGCTGCAGTGCACAGTGTTATGCACACATGGACATGCACAGACTATAGCACACACGTGTGCATTATAGTATGTGTGTGTGTGTGTGTGTGTGTGCGTGCGCGGGGACCCACGGTAACCCACGGTAACCACGTTCTTCCCCTCTGAGCCAGTATATAGCAACTGACCCTTTAATGATCAGGAAAGGAAAAAGGTGGAATAAGGGCTTGTATAGTGAATGCGATGAACAAATGTGCTAGAGCTGACAGACTTTTGCATTAGGTACACTCCTGAGAGATTGCTTTACTGCTGCTACTTCTCTGCTGTGCCTCTTGCAGTGGGCCTGCCACCGTTCCTCCTCGGCGTATTAATGAATTCTTTGGACGCCAGCTCCACGACTTCGTCCTCGCCGCTGTAATGAAGGGAAGTGGGGAGGCCAAAAGAAGGAGAGGTGGGAGAACGTTCCAGAGGGCCGTGCTCTCCTACCCAGAGCTGACACATGCAAGCTCTCCGGGAGGCAGTGTTTAAAAGCTTTAATCGTGCAACCGCTCGGAGACCTGTACGGCATTGCACTCTGCATCATTGAAAGCTTGTTTTATTAATGCTGTCCAGAGTGAGTGAGATGCATTGTGCACTTGACTTTAAAGCAGCACGGTGGGGAAAACAATGGCCATGGAAAAAAACACGTGAAGGCTGAGAAATAGCACGCTTCCATTACTTTGAAACCCGCCGTGCACGGAAATGAGCCGGATAACACAGTGGATGGACAACGGAGGACAACATTAGGTACACCTGTACTTTTGTGTCCATAAAGGCACGTTTATCCATTTACAGGACTCCCCACGCTACCCCTAACCGCCTACTGACAAGTGTCAGATATGTTGAGGTGACACTGATTGTAGAATTAGTGCATTGTGCACTCTATGTGACACAGACAAGACTATCATGGCATGTGCTGCAGTGCAGCGGGCAAACGCAGTTAAATCCTCTCGTGAGCCAGACATATAATTGCTCTCATTAGCAGTTTGCGTTCTCACCAGTTATTTAACACAATTACCAGCCTGTCAACAAGTTACTGGTAAATGGAATATTGTGGAGGGTCAACGGGAATAAAGGTCCTAATGAATTCTTACTTAAATTAATGATTTTAGATTCCAGAGGCTTGCACAAATGTCAATTTGTATAGATTCTATAAAAGGTGTATTATTGGTAAGTGTTTTCTGTTGTGTTGTGAGGGAAGTGAAGAAGTCTGCGCAGTTGATGGAAATCAGGAGCCATTGTTGTTTGACAGCAGGCACCTTTTCAGTGATTGCCTGTGTTATTAATTTGCGAGATGAGAGGAGGCCGGCTTGCCCAACCTCTGATGGTTGTGTGTTGCATTAAAGCAATGCTGCTTGCGAATGACACTTGTGAATAATGAATATGAATACATTTATATAAATAGGCACAAGCTTCTCTCCTACTGCCGATCTGGATTGACAGTCACATTGGCTGGGCATGGTTGATGAGGGGAGGGACTGTCTGGCTCCTGGAGATGGGTGATGCTGCAGGGATCACACACACACACGCACACGCACACACACACACACACACACACACACACACATCCGATTAATGCCCAATGGATTGACATTCAAAGACTGTAGCATTTAGGAATGAAGGTCTCGTCATCTAGTGTGATAGCTTTTGTTTACTAGGCTCAAACAACATCATGTGCCTGATGTGATGTCTACATTGCCCTTACGGCCCTGAAATAATAATTATTCTCACATTTATTAAGGTTAATTGCTTCATTTGTGCATGATGTTGCATTGCATAGACATCTTATGAATTCCTTAGAAGGTTTTCTGCTTAAATGAGGCATTCTCTTGAATCTCATGTCGTTAGCGAATGATTTATTATGCAGAAACAATATATTTATACTATGTCAACTGTTCTGCAGATGCTTTCCCTGGATACATGTTTGGCAATTTGTTGTCATTTGCTCCTCTTCAACCAGCTTTAGAAACTTTTCCAGAGGTTATGAATGTGGCCCATATGAATGTATTTATAATGCATCCAAAGCTTTACAGTTTGCTACTGCAGGTAAGTATAGGTATAGTCTTACGCCGGGATTCCACTGGGCGCATGTCTGGCTCCGATGCCAGTTTGTTCCGTCTTCAGTCAGACGTCAACTTCTATCGGGAGCATTTCAGAAGTGAAGCGATGCGAGGCAGAGGCACTGGCGAATTCAACAAAACTACTTTGCATGTCCGACATTGATTTAATATTTATGGAAGATAATTTAATTATAGCACTCATTTCCACTCCGAAAACTCCACACTATGTCCTTTCTGGAGCTGTCCTTATAAACAGGGGTTTTCTGTGTTTTTCAACTTATAAAATTAACCTCTTGTCGTCAATGATCTAAAATCCGTCTCACTTCTGGTCTCTTGCCACCAATGTAGTGATGTGAAATACGATAGGGAGTCTGCACACTTTGTTTAGCACACAATTTCTATTTTGTATTTAAACTACACGGCTTGGACGCGACATCTGTCAAAAATAGATGCTTTAGCAAAACAGAGCTGAGGACTGTGTCTGGGACATTTCCAACTTGCCCCATGTCGCGTCTGGTGGAAGTAGAAGCATTGAATAGAGTGGCCCCGATCAGCTCTGGAGGCGGCCGTCGGAGCCGGAACATGTCCCACCTACCAGATGGAATTCAGGGGTTATTCATCTCATTATTAAACACAGGGTTAAATGTCATTGACTTTCCAAATTCCACGTTTACGCCACCTAAAACCATCAAACATGCCTTTCTTTTTTAACACAGATGAGAAAGATGGCAAACCGTGAATATGCAAATGAGTTCATCTGTCTGTCTGCAGGCGGCACATTTAATTCATTAATTGTAAATGTTTATTTCATTGGTTGCGGCTTAGTAATCCAAGTCAATGTTTGCCAAGCTGCTATGCTATGGTGCTTTAGTCATTTTACCCCTGCTACATTTGTCCCCAAAATGAGATTTGTTTCCATTGCTTACAACCTGTGCCATAAGTCTGAGGCCCAGTCTATATCACCCCTCAAAGATCACTGAAGGACTTTGATTGCCGTAAGTACGACGCCCACTGTCTCTGACAAACATAACCTTGGTGAGTGTTCTCTGGCAGGCACTTGAGGAGCATGGCGGACTGAGGGATCTGGACACTGGGCACGACTGACATGGCGATTGGTAACCTTGGGCCAGATTCCTGTAGAGTGGTGGCTCGGTATTTAAAGCCCAGAGAAAACCAAGGGAGCCTCTGACTTAATTGGGTTAGACTGCACCTATGGATTTGAGCCATCCAACTAAACTAATTAACAGTTGAAACAACCTTCAAAGCCACGGATAACAGTATGTGTTAGCACATTTCCACCCTCTCCACTGCCCCAACGTTTTCTGGTGTCTTTGCTATGCTTCTCACTCCATCTCTTTTGCACTTGAACCGCCCATACTTTCTAATATTTTCTTGCTGCTTGAAAGTTGTTTGGAAGTAACTTCATAAGAGACAGAAAATTGCCCGAACACAAAAAGAAAGAGAAAACCCACCTCCCCACCTCGAAAAATAAATGTTGGTTTGTGGGTTTTGGTCTTTGCCAGAGAGAGAGAGAAGGAAGAGCAGATAATGAGTTTAGCTGCACGAGCAATCTCTGAGAAAAATGTTCATCATTGCTAATGTTGTCATGAAAGGAGCCTGCTTTCTAGAGCAATCTGTTGTTTTTGTGTGTGTTATTGCTTTGGTTTATCCAGTTACTCTAAAAAGACTGAAAACCACACAAGTTCACAAGTTATGTTTTGACTTAAACATACATTTTGAAATGGAATTCAGAATGGACGACTCATGAAATCCTTTCCGATAAGGACCCCCGTATCACAGAGCCCCGGGGATCCAGTTAGATTTTTTTGTTTGCCTGATTCAGCAGGGCCCACCTTGTTCTCTGAGGAAACAGACGGGTTTGAGCCTTCGCACAGGGTCAGGGGCCATTTCAATGTTATTGAATAATAAATCAATTGAAATGTGTCCCAGCTGAAACTGATTCCTGTTGTTTCTCTTCCTCGTGTATTCCCCCCCAGTCAGACAGGCAGCAAGCAGGGTGCTTGTATTCACTGTAATCGCCTGTATATATGCAGGGTTTCATATTTCAATCACCGCCACGGCAGGCTGAAATTGGCGGTTTAAGATGAAGTTGAAATTGGAAAGTGGCTATCGTGTCTGCTTGAGGAAGCACATTTGAATCCCGGTGTAGAAGGTGCTTTACCACAGAGTCTGAAACCAAGGGCTGACAAGTCCTTCGGGAGTGGAGCCTATAGCTTGGAAACAGACGTTCTATATGGCATCTGTCACGCCTAACCCAAATGATTTTCCAGCTGGGGTCGCGTTGGGGACATGAGACATGAGAGTGTATTTCATAATAACCCCGCCTAATCAATGATTCATCATTGGAAATATTAATGAACCCTAAATGATGTATTGGTAGACTTACAGTCACACAGCTAAATGTCACAAGGCTGTTCGTTCATGGTAATGAGGTATTTGTAATAATTAATGTTTCATGTTATTGGGCATAAATTGTCTCTAGAAAATGGTGCGCCGCTACACATTAATTTTCCTTTTAACATTTGCACTGTTTGGCTGTTTAAATTGAATACGGGAGTTTCACCTTTTCATTTCTTGCAGTCACTCACTTTCCTTTCTGTCTCTCGCTCTGTGCTACATTTACTGAATATTCATTATGTGGCTAATAGTGGTTCCTTTGAAGAGGAATGATCATATTTAATTTTCTTGCTTGAGAAAGGACAAGTCAGGCAGGGGAGAGAGTGTAGTAGAAGACTGTATGGGAAAGATAAATGGGGGGAGAGAATTAGATGAAGCAATGAATTGGGCGACATCGGGGAATAGAGGTTAGGGAGAGCGGATGGGGGACTTGGGGGGGGGGGTGACGTCTGGACGAGTCTCCAGATTACAATATGATTACATTTCAGTCTGTTTGGTTGATGGGACTGATTGACCTGCACCTGGCTGTCTGCATGTCTGCTGCCCGTCACTGTCGGTGCAGCCTTTGCTGTACTGTGCACGCGTTCATTGTTTTCTATCGCAGTATTTACTGTACTGTTTCTCTCTTTACACTTTACCATGAGATGAACTGGTGTTTATATGCTGTGTGTGTGTTTGTGAGTGATTGTGAGAAGGGGGAGGATGGGGGGGTTCTTTGCACTGACAGGCTCTGAGCTGCAGTTCCCTGCTGCATTTATCGGTTCATCGATTACCATCACGAGGCAGTAATTTGCCGGGACTTGCTGGAACATGATTAAAGATCCGCGAGCGATGGATGGTAGCTCAAGTGGTTGCCACGGCGTCATGTTGATGAACACGCGACAGCATATGTGTGCGTGCACGCACACGCCCACCCACACAAAAGTACACACGTGTAACACATAAACGAACACCCCTGGTGGACAAAGGGGGCGGACACTTGAAGCGGGGGGAAAACACTTCCACCATGAACATTAGTGGCTGTAAATCTCCTGAGCTAACCTTTTAATACTCTCAGATCCTTATGGCTGGCTGGATAATTGATTTTGTTTGGTCTAATGGGATTAAGAGCCAGTACTGGCCTTGGGCTGGACTCTGTGGTGGTGTCTTGGCTCGTATACTGTAGATCGAAAGATATGGATGGAGATAGTAAAACAGAACGGATGTCAGAATGCTTGTCTGGAAAATTACAAACAGTACAACATTATTTTTTTTAAACATTACATGCGCAAAAAGGTTGAGAGGAGTAGGAGAGGAAAAAAAACCCAGGGCAGATAGATAGATAGCTGCAGGTCTACTTCTCAGTACAGCCCTAATTAGCTGTATGAGAAAGCCCGAGCGCGGACGGTATCCCCATGTGAAAAGCTTGTTAGCGTAAGAGATGCTACCTGATGGCTATTGGTTTTGGCTGTGTAATGCTTGCTGGGTGAGTCACTGGGTCTACGGTGTGCAGCGAGATGAAAGCGGCGTGAATATGAGAGATGAGGTGTGTGTGTGTGTGTGTGTGTGGGGGGAAAAGGGGGGTGTCCCCCCCCCCCCCCCCCGTCATCGCCAGAGACAGAAGCGTGTCCCTTCTCAACTTATCAATATCTGTTTTGCTACAGCATACTGTACTTCACTGGGGCTTGTTTAAATATGCCAGTCTCTCTGCCCAGCTTTTCCCCTTAGTCCCTTTTTTTTCTTTTTTTTCCAATTCACTTGGGATACATTAAAAAAGTATGTTTGAGAGAGTAGTGACGGATGGGGCTGTACTCAGTCAATTTCTGTTTGTGCTGAGTGTGCCTGTAGGTTGGAAGGCCTACAGTACATGTAGCAGGCCAAAATGTACCCAGTGTCTGGAACTGAAGTCCTAGTATATATTGTACTGGCATGTTACCAATAAATGTACCTTTGTTATGTGTGGTATTAACAGATGAAGCTAAAACTACTGTAAGCAATGTCTTTCTCAGGAAAGGGTCTGATTTATTAAAGGTCTTGTGTCTAATATGTTTTCAGAGAACCACAGGTGAAGGTCAGAATAAGATTATATTACAAAAGATGCAGGTCCAATATGTCCCCATAGTTTTTCATATTTAATTAAGCAAACTATGGAGTTTGCTTGTATGGATTTGGGCGTGTTGTGTTTGTTTGACCTTTAGCTAACGGCTAATAATGAAGTTTGTGTTTGCCATTGCATTGTTTTCATAAGAGTAGGGATATGCTGTCTGCACAAGGATTGCTTCCCTTCAATGCATAGGAAGGGGATGGAATACAGAGGGCCATATCACGAATGATAAAGAATAAAAGAATGAAAAAGAGTCTGTTTGTATGCTACTACCTTCCCTCTAGTCTCTGCTCGGTATTGCCCAAGCAGAGCCCCATAGTACGAGGGTTAACAGGACCTGTCATTGCTGGATCACTGATTCCATTCAGACGCTCCGTCGGCCAGATCTGGCCACAGATCCAGGTTTTGTCTCCACTGAATAGGGAAGCTGCTGCAGTCTAACAGCCCTTTATAGTCACTGGGGCTTTTCTTTACTGGGGCTGAGGGAATATGCCAGGTCAGGGGAACTGTTGCCATTTTGGTGGGCGGCAGGTGGCATTTTGCCAGCTGCTTCCTGCGGCAAGTATGTGAAAACTGGGATTCATTAATTAATTAATTTAGTGCCTAACTGGGAGAATGTAACTAGTGCAGTGAATGAAAGATAGAGAAATCACAGCAGAAGGACGGAGGGAGGGCAAGCTACTGTATAGATGATACAGTCAGTGTTTGTTTACTGTGGTGGGAGTATCAAAAGGACAGGAGTGGATACAGTATGGAAAAAAACAATCCGCAGTACAGTGTGTTTCATAAGTCAAGGAAGACGTGTCACTCTGAATTGAGTGCATGGCTGACTCGTTTGAAGCGACGACAGGTGGGGTTACCCTGGTTTCCACTGCTGTATTGTTTCTTCTCCTCCCAACATTCTCATTTTCACCACATAAAGTTCTTAATGCACGTTGTCTACAGCCTTGGTTGGATGTTGAGTGATGGTTCAGTGCCATATGTGTACAGCAGGTGTACAGCAGTAGGTGAGCGTCAGTTTGCCCATAGTGCACAGGGCAGAAAGACCTATCGCACAGCCCTGCTCTGGCACCGTAGATGATCCCCCAGCGAGCTGTGCGGCCTCTAGAAGGGCCAGATGCTTCCTTGGTTTGCTATCCTGCCCTCTCTCTCTCCCCAGTTCCCAGGCCCACATCAAACACACAGCCCATTTCCCCCGGCAGCTCTAAATCTCTTTAATTCCATCATCTGTTGCCCATTGAGGGTGGCAATTTTGTCTTTACGCAGCGTTTTAGTGTGTCATTAAAAATGCTGCGAGGTTAGCGGCAAGGCTCTCTAGTAGTTCCAGGCATGGGTCTCTGTGTCTAACCTCTATGCTGCCTGTCTCCAGGGGCCATAAAAAAGATAGCGTGTGTACTGCGCGACCTGAGCACACACACACAATATGTTACGGCTCCACTGTACGTCTAGTCCTGGCGCACTATGCTACATGTGTCACTGTCATGTCATGCAAGAACCGCTGGAACCACACTACAGTGAGGGGAGGTGTAGCTTTATTAATTATTGACTCTGACACTCAACAGCCAATATGTGGCACGTGCAGGATCTGGCACCCAGGTGAAATGAAGACCTTTACCGACATCTGGAGATGAAGGCACTAAAAGCTGCTACATGGATTTTATAGGAGTTGGGTTATTTTTATGTAATTTCCAGCAATTTTGCTATCATTTCCATGGTGATTGGAGGCTTGCTGCGCTCACTTTTAACTTCTTCCCTGTCTTCTAGATGGAGTGTAAACACACTCAGACAAAGTAGTTACTTGAGGAAGTGTTCCATGCAGTAATAAATCGGTATGAAATTGTTTATTGTATACAGTGATTAAGGGCCATAGAAACAAGCTTGACTTCACTTAGCCTTAAGCATTTTAAACCTAGCACGGCAGCAGTTTTGTCCGGTGCGCGGAGCCAGGGTTCCCCTGGGAATGTGTTTCCTGGACCTGTCCTGCTAACAGGGGAGTGAGTACATTGGTGTTGGCCCTCTGCCACTGTTTCCAGCCGCTGTGCTTCTCTGAGGTGAGGGAGAGGCTATGTCCTTAGCAAGCCTGACATTGACGCTAAGAGAGATTGGCCTGTCTTAATCAGTGGAGTGGCTTGCAGCAGCAGGGGGTCCCCCTGCGTTTCGCAGACCTCACTTGGATGACTGGCCTTCTGTCCAGCCAACTGTCCTCTGTGCTAGCCTGAGATCTACTTGGCCCTATCGCAAGCTCAGTAAATCTCAGTCTTTTCAAACGTTGGCAGGGTATTTCCATATTTAGCATGTATTCATGCATAATACTGGAGCAGAATTACCATTTTGTCTTTAAATGACATCAAATCCCCTGGATGAGATGAACTAATCCAAACGCATCCACCTTGAATGTGAATGAATATGAGGAGACCCAAGGGACCTATCCTTCTCTACACTCTGCCCCATCCAGGCCTACAGTATGTGAAGTAATACACACCACCCCTTTAACATCACCCCTCAAGCTCCAGACCAATGAATCCTAGGCTAAATATACAGTATTTAACTTTAGATAAACAAATAAGATTTGCTTGATAGCTGCTTTTTCCCCCAAAGTCGAGGGACCCTTGAGACCCTTGTCAGTACCATCTGTGTCGGGGTCTAGGGGTTCACATGCTCACATAACATAGTCTCCTGACCATATGTGAGATGTGTGTCAGGTGTCTCTGGGGAGAACAGCGCAGCTCAGGCAGACAACTCTGAAGTGAGTCATAGCCAATAGCTTAGCACTATTAGAGAGACCCCAATGTAAGTCATGGCTTCTAAAGGTTTCCTCGCGTGCACCTTGCGTGCACCTTTCCCGATGAGTAGGCCTACATGTCGAGGCATCTGCTTATTGTCGTAGGCTACATGATTATACTGTGTTTTTGCTAGTTTCATGTGGCGCATTTGATCTTATGTCTATCCCTTCTGATTGTATATTTGTTCTTTGCATGATGTTGACAACATGGTTGCTAAGATCAGAGTGCCTCTATTCATCTGTTTATTGTGATTATTATAAGCAAACATTTAATCTGCACCTATTTAGTCTGGCATCTCACTGGCAGCAATGTGTTCCCAGTCCGGTTGTGTTTTTCACCCATTATCTCAAGGACAAACAGCGGTATTGTTTGCCAGCGAGCCCATGTCAACACCGGCGATGTCACTGATACTGATGCAGCATACAGTACAAAATGACAAAACGAGAAGCCAATGCTATAGGACGGTCTAGGAGAGCAGGAGCCCAGTTTAGCTAGCCTGTCTGGCAGCTACATCCCTTCGCTAACCCTAGGTATGTCTAATCCCAACATGCCGGCACCTCAGACACACACAACAATAACCAGCCGCAGCGACCGGGATTTGCCTCTCACTGTAGGTATGTGCGTGAGAATGCTAGGTGCTGGATTATTCCCTGTATGGCAGATCATCCCCAGCCCAGCCATGCCCTGGCCACCTCCACCCCCCTAGCAGCCACTGCAGAGCTGGATTAGTGGCCTGGTAATCTGACTGTGTGGTGACACAAACGAGTGTCTGGGGAGAAGTGTTTTAGTAATCCCGGCTATAAAGGCCTAAACTGTCCCCACCAGCCATCACTGTGATGGTGATCCATCTCCACTACACTACACTACTCTACACTACACTAACACAGTACACACACACACACACACGCACGTACTGTAGAAACATACACACACTCACATGCACACAAGACACACAGAGGCCCGCAGGTCTCCTTGACATTCGCTGTTCTGACATTCCTTCCTCTGCCTGGAATTCCTGGCCCATCCTTTAAATGTATTTTTCATTTATGATAGACCCATCGGCACGGCTCAACCTTTTCTCCTCTCGTCCTCTCTCACCCGTCACTCACACCGACCGACCCAGCGCGCTGTCACTCTCGGCCTGCCTCTGAACCACGTCTCCTCTGAACACCACAAGCAAGACACTCTTGAGAGACCAAGGCAGACTGGCAACCCAGATGGTTCTCGCTTGAAGTCGTGCAAATATTTCCCTATCCTCCGCCTCTCCCGAATCATATGTTTAATTAATTTTTTTCAATATTTTCTTCTTCTTTTTTTCTTTTTTTCTTATTGGTAATAAACTTTTTTTTTTCCAAAGTGATCTAATTTTAAATGTTTTCTCCGCCGCCCCCCACATATTAGATGAGGCTTGTGCATGCGGAACAGAGTACACATGGCCAGGGAATTGAGAAGTGCAAATAATTCCCTCGTGGAAAGGCTGCAATTAACTGGGGATGTCAGCCTTTGTAAAATATAATTGAGTTCAGGACGAAATGAACGTCTCTAATCCGTCCGACAGAGCGCTGTCAATCAGCGTCGCTCGCATCCCCAAAACCAGCTGTCATGCTTGTTTACGCACCTCTCCCTTCTGATTTTTTGGACACAAACACTCGGGCAGCTGCCTCCTTTTACGGCTCGGTTGACTCGTTGAACCTCCCCCCCGTCCCCCTGTCCCAAGGTTTCTAGTGCGTGGAAAGTGCCACACCATGGGGAGAGCATGGACATCTGTTTCCTCTGGCTGTGCTGCGATAACATTATGCACACTGGCACCGAGTCATACACCTGTATGCTCGACATGTCACTTTCCCTTTGATGCCAGAGGACAGCAACAGGGGAGCTAGCTAATAGCATAGTATGGATTCACCTCCATTCTAAGGGTCAGTGACGACTGACCCCACCATTCTCCGGTCAATAGGCACCTTACTTCCCGCTTAGATGTGTGAATTGCACCTCTTACCAGCCCTGTCCTGCAGTAAGCGACTGCAAGACATCCTTCTAGAAATGTCAACCTTTTTTACGATAGCTCAAATATCGGCTGTCACCCCAGGTGTCGACCTGAAAGTGCCGGAATAAATGAGTCCACTTACAGAACAATCTTTCTTTTTTTTTCTTCTTTTTTTTTTATGCGCCCTTCTCTAATTTCGCTTACGAAAGTGGCAGCTCACTCCATGCCATCATGGGTGGCCTTTCTCTAATCAACTCTCCTTACTAGGTGTTGCTTGATACACACTTGTGTCTCACACTGTGCCTTACAGCTGAGGATGGATACATTTTGTTTTCTTAACTCAGTGGAAGATGTCTAGCTCACAACATTATCAAAAACCAATTATTCATACATTCATAGGACTGCTCCATATTTCCTGAAATATAACTCAAACACACAGTATGCGTCACAGGTGTTTGCTATTTGGTAAGTGTCGTTTCAATCCAATCACCTGCTAGCACTTTTGTTACGAAATATTTGCCTTGAGTCTCTGACGACGGATCAATCACCTGCTTTGCTCCTGTGTTTGAAAGTCATCATCATACGTTTGTGGTTCTGATTACGTAGTCAAAAGTGGGCCAACCGCCTGCTGATCACTTTGACTTACACCTATTTAGTGCTTGAAACAATTTTCAACCAGACTGACATTGCAAAGTGACAAAAGTGTTGAGCTGCAAAGACCAGGATGGTCTCACCAGGTTAGATTGCCCTTGCACAATTTTACATAAATTCCCAGCAGGGAGCCATGAAAATGGAGTAATTACACCGAGATGAGAACTGCCCACGGTTAATGATGCTTTGTAAACACTTGACTAATCAACCTTAGGCAGAGAGGCCGGTCATTCAGCACTGCCTCATCACTGCATGGCCCCACAATTTGGCCGCTGCTGAAGGGCCTCTAGTCAGATTTTAATTGCGGTGAACTGTGAATGCTGCTCACTGCTAAATTACACTGTTATCGCGGCCTTGACAGCACAAGCTTTGGCTTTTCACCTCAGACACCTGGGGACCCCCGGTGATGGAATGAAATCACTCTAGTTCGCTTCAATCCCCTTATCTCTGAGTGCGTTGAACTCTCCGTGGAATAGATTTGGGATTGATTGTTTGCACCTTCCAGTTGATTTACTAAGGATATCTGTGCTTTTCTGCAGCTGCTAGAGGGATATTATTTTTGTATACTTTCTTTCCTCTCTCCTGCTAAATGATGAAAATGTGATTTATGGAGATTATTTACGTGTTGCACACCTCAGCAATAGACATTGGATACTGCACAAAAACCTGAGTTATTAAAAAACAATGGGTGTGCAAACCCCTAACCAATGTAATCTTTCATGTTCAATATAGACTTTAGAAAATCCCCAAAGTACTTGGCAAACTCTCCAACTTTTCATTTTTTTTCAAAGTGTCTCACCTACCATATGTTGGCTTTCTGTGAAAACAACTCACAGCTTCCACGATATACACACAAGTATGTATATTCATTTTAATGTATGTATTTGGCTCTTGTCAGAATACAATTCAATACTGTACCTGGGAGAATCCAAGCAGCAATAACATCACGTAGTAACGAACAGAGCACAGGGCTGTGTTCTCGCCTACAAACTATACTACTACTACTACTACTGTGCATGTATGAGTGAGAGATAGAATTAAAGGTGTGATGGTGAAAGGCTGGGGGGGGGGGCGTGTCTGGCATTTGTGAACTCTTTGACTGCAAGCCATATTCACAGGCTGCGCATACTGAGCCTGTATTCAGCACACCACCTGAATGCCGCACAGATCCCTGGTGCTTTTTTCACTTGATTTCACTCCCCTCCTATGTAGACAGGTTTAGTGAGTTCCATTATCACACCTGTAATCGACCATTACAGTCTCTCTTCACCAGAGTGCTCATTAGAAGCAGGACAAACAGCCTCAGTGACAGACAGCACGTCCCGGTGCTGACAACTGCTAGGACGCCATCGTGCCAGCTTAAACCAACAGCTTGTAAATGGAATACTGTGGCACGCTGTCAAGTTTACAGTGTTCTGTGGATCCTTGCCACTATCAACCAGATATAACCCCCCCCCCCCCCTTTTCCCCCAAACTGACCCTTTAGAGGAGCAACACCTGGCTCATTTTTCTTCTCTTGTGATCCCTGGGCCACAATACAAAACAAGATGTACAGCGTATGTGTGTTTTATAGCGAATTGAGCTCTTCTTGTTCCTTTAAGGGACGCTGCTGAATACGGGGTGACCGCATGGCGCTCATCTCTATGCCTCTGGTCCTCTCTATGCCTCCCCTACAGAGACCTTAGACTCACACTGCTCTCTACCCTGCTTCCCGTAGCAACACGTCATCCATACAGTAATCACGTGAGCTGCGGACAGAATCTGGTGTCCTGGGAGTGCTATGACACAAGAGTGTAGCGAACGGGGATCTGCGCTCGTGTCTGTGAGTTAAATAGTCTGTGTCAGCTGTGGGGTATTGTGCAGGGCCAGTCTAATTCATTGTGCACACCACTGTGTCTGCATCCATCCACTGGTTTTTGTTTGCTTTGTCATAGTGCATTATTGACGCTAATGGCCATGGATGCCATACATGATTGGGTCTGTCAGCATCTGTTGGGTAAAAACAATGGCCAGCGCAAGATTGTGTGTGTGTGTGTGTGTGTGTGTGCGTGCGTGCGTGCGTACGCGTAGACACACACGTCTGCACATGTGCTTGTGCATGCAACTTTACTTATACGCTTGGGCTGGCTCACATTGGCTAAAATATCCAGGAATGCCAGAAATATACTGCACGACAGCAATCACTTTGCATCTCCAGAAAAACAGGGCAGATGGGCCGCACTGTGCCGTGAAATAACCACAAAACAAGCCACATCACCGGGGTGAGGTTGGAAATATAAATCACAAGGTAAACAACATTTGGTGGGTTCGACACTGGCCACAGCTTTGATGGATTTCAGGTGGGGGATTAATCTCCCCCTCCAAAAGATCCAGATGATACGCTGTCTCTAACAACATGTCATCTGTTTCTTTCCCCCTGTCACCCCCCCCCCCCCCCCCCTTTCCTTCTGTTAATCTGTTAATCTGGCCTCCGTGGCGCTGATGACTTCTCACTTTATTGTGCTGCAGACCAAATAAGATTATGGGGGACAAGGCGCATATGGCCTGAGCGGGTTCGTCTGCTGTTCTGTCCCTGTTCAGGGGGGATGTAATCTCAACCCCCCCCCCCACACACACACACACACACACACACAATCTCTGCAAAGCCCCTTTGCCCCCCCATCCTTCGCAGCCTGACCGCTTCCTTATTATATGACCTGACATTTGTCTCCCATTCCAACCTTGTCCTTCTCCGCAGAGGGCGAGGAGCCACCTACAAGGCTCGCAGGCAGACTGTGCAGTAGCTGACCAGTATGTGTGCTACGTGACAGAGGGGGAGGTGGCATGGCTGGGTGGGTTTGGGGGGGAGAAGAGAGAAATAAAACACATGTGCATAGAGATTGGAGTGTGGGAAGTAGAAAAACAACAACACGTGGATTACAGGCAGGATTTGCGTGAGGATGTGTGTGATAGCCTCCCTCATCCCTTTATCAGATCAGGGAGGCAGGAGTGGTTCAGAAAGCATGTCCTCCCCTGGGATTGGATTCTTGAGGACGGGCCAAAGGGGCCCGTATTATATCAATCTTATAATTTAATAGAGAATCATCCTTATCCACACATGAAGCTCACAACTATAGCTCATTATATATAGGCCCAGTAACACAGTAAGTTAAGTGACGTTGCTGGCAATAGAAAATGCTTAAACTTTGAGCTTTGCACAACAATGGAGGATGTTGATGTGAATAGCAAAAGAACAAACACATAGGATGAGAACTTCTTTCTTTTTTTTTTACTTTAAAAAATAACATAAAAGTATGTCAAGATGAAGATATTGAGGTCATTGAGCGAAATACACCAGTTGTAACAATTTACCAGAACGACTTTCCCCTCAAGCACTATATGGTTTTAGTTATATTTAATCTTTTATCATTATTGTTATTATACTCACTGGATCGGTTCGCAGCCGAGGGTGAAGCGGCTAGGATGAGGATTAATACCGCTAAATCTGAGGCCATGGTTCTCAGCCGGAAGCCGATGGAGTGCCTACTCCAGGTGGGGAATGAGTCCTTACCCCAAGTGAAGGAGTTCAAGTACCTCGGGGTCTTGTT
>JAODTR010000023.1:1544920-1566290 GCA_025399935.1 Amblyopsis rosae | reverse complement strand
AGGGCACTTACCATAGTGGTATTTCTCCATGGTGTTTTCTGTTTGCTCATGGTTGTCTTTACCTTAATCGGTGCCACTTTACACATTGCACATACACGATGACACTATAGTACATACTGTACACACTGCACACACATGATGACACTATAGTACATACTGTACACACTGCACACACATGATGACACTATAGTACATACTATACACACACACGATGACACTATAGTACATACCGTACACACTGCACACACACAATGACACTATAGTAATTACTGTACACACTGCACACACACGATGACACTATAGTACACTATAGTAGCTCACTATTATAGCTCACTCACAATGTCAACACTATTTCATTGTACCTTGAGTGTCCACCGTATAGGAGATGGCATCATTGGTCACAGGAGAATGAGGGTTACCTGACAAGCACCATCCCAGTACTATTATTGTCACAATAACACTTTTATTGCGCAGTGTCAAACCTCGACCTTCAATTGCATCACTGCCTCCCAGTGTCCAGAATTACACACTGCACCTGTAAATGATCAGTGACCCTGGACAAAACATTTACAAAATTCATATGATATCTATTTTTTGAATGTCAAATCAAGTGTATGTATATGCAGTAGCAACCTTTGAGATTGACTTAAAGGTATCGTCAGCTATTGTAAGCTATATGTCAGCCAATACACTAAGCGTTCTCTGTGCATGTTGAAACAATTATCTGCTACTTCTAAACAGCCCATTAATAGTCAAATAAACAAAGTGGCGAACACTGCTCGTATCAACAAAGCCGTAGCATTACGCTTTCTTCACAGTGCATTTTGATGTGTGAGGAGGACCACGGACCGATACTGTTTTGTTTTGAGCTCAAAGTTATCAAGAATGACTGGCCTTTAAGTATACATGCATCACTGCTCTGCAACACAGCATGTAGTTATTGTGAGACCTCTCTGGGCCACATAGGGTTTGTTCAGGGTGGCCCCATCGGCCTCCAAGCTGAAGAAGCTGAAAGCCTCCCTGGACTGTGGCGTTCTGGACGTGCAGGAGTACTCTGCTGACCCCCACGCCATCGCAGGTGATCTGCACCCACACCATAGCCTCTCTCGAAGCCTGTCTCCATGGCAATGATACGAGCCCTGCCCGCTCATCTTTCAGTGTAACGTTAGCTAACACGCTGGCATGTGAAATGCAGCAACACTGCCTCAGAGAGAGTCATCTCATTATGTGGACATGCTTTAGACTCACACCTACAGTATATTTGGACATTTAACGAGATATTACACTACTGTTATTACTCTGCACAGTCTACATTAGCTTTGGCTATAAGTAGTATAATGTTGCTTTGGGTAGACTGCCCTAGCTGTTGTCAACAGGGTGCTGAAGTAGAGGTGGGATTTGCTGGCAGGGCCTCAAACTTCTTATGGAAATTCTACTTAGACATTCTGCTCACTTTGCTTTCCTTCCTCTTGTCCTCCTCCCCCTCAGGGGCTCTGAAATCATACCTCCGCGAGCTCCCTGAGCCACTGATGACCACTGAGTTATATGATGAATGGATTCAGGCATCGAAGTAAGGGCCTGCTCCCTTATTAAAAGACAACGTTGTCGATCGTGTACAAAGAGACTGCAGTCACAATTATGCATAGAGTGGCAAAAAAGATATAATGCTTGGGTTTGATCTGATGTGTCATGGTTTTGTTTCCGCCAGCATTCAGGATATAGAGAAGAGACTCCAAGCATTACTGCAGGCGTGTGAGAAACTCCCTACTGACAACTTAAACAATTTCAGGTCTGTTATGCCTTTTTTTTTTGCCTTCTTACTTGCCTTAATGCGGTCCACTTTTCATTGCACCACCAATAGATTAGGAAAATCATATCACTGTTACATTGCAAACTTATCAACGTATATTCATGGGTGAAAGCGTTAACGTTTTAGAGAAATATTATTTTGAATCCTGGTGGTGACTCACCTGCTGACATTCACTTTTGACAAGGTCATTGGTGCCAGGACCTGCCACTCAGATAGTCTGCGTGAACACTGTATTCAGGAAGGACTTACAACCTCCTGTAGAAATGCTCTATTCACCTGGAGGGAATGACAGAATACTAATTACAGTCACACTTATCTGGGGTGGTGTATTACAAAATGTGATTCTCTTGATATAATAATCTGAATAATTTAGTTACAGTGCCAATCTAAACCAATTTATCTTTACATTATGAAGTATGCAAACATCAATGCCCATGGCAGAAACGGCAATGGTAACATGTTGCTTTGCCAGAATATTGTGGGTTGAGGAGACTTATAGCATGTTAATGATGTTTACTTGTGCGTGTGATACGTCTGCTGGCTGGTGAGACTCAGGCTTGGGTCTCTCTATCTCGGTTAAAATCTCTTAGGCTGGGGACTGCTGAAATATTAACCATCTGTCCTGCAGGGGTGTTGGCTCTGTGTGCCTTAACAGCATGGCACCAATGTATTTTGTTTAACACCTCTCTTTCAGATATCTAATCAAATTCTTGGCAAAGTTAACCGAGTACCAAGATTCAAATAAAATGACGCCCGGCAACATGGCAATTGTACTCGGCCCTAATCTCCTATGGACACACTCGGAAGCGTATGTATAGTATTCATGATTAGTTATTGAAGCGGTTTTAAAACACACAAGGAACAGGTGTCAGTTAAGTGATGTTCACATAGAGAGCCTGTCCTCTTCCCATGTTTTTCAAGGAACATGACAGAGATGATGACCACCGTCTCTCTTCAGATTGTCGGCATCATTGAGCCCATCATAGAGCATGCTGACTGGTTCTTCCCTGGAGGTGGTGTACTGGATAATCACTATTCAATTCCTTATCTGCAAGCCATTGCATATTTGTCACTATTTTAGCTTTTACAATGTTCTTTTTATTTGACAATATCAAGCACAATGAACATATAATTAACAAAGCAACATAGAGCACAATAACATGGCAATTGAAAGAAAACAATTGCTATAGGTACTGTAATTGTAATGGTACAATGTGCACAGTATAGATCATACCGTGTGTGACTATACAGTATACTGTACACAGGCATCTGCTTATATTCTCAAAGACATACGGTATGCAGGAGCAGGTCACTTTGCAGCCCCAGTCACAGTCATTGAAATAACACCTTTCACACATACAGTATTGAATATTAATATTCATGGTTGGTCAAATGCCGCTTGAGGCCAGCAGATGTCCTAGTTGTGTGGTTTGTGTATATGTGTGAAACACTGTACTGTACTGTTTCATACGAACCCATTGGATATGCCACTTGGTGTGCTCTCAGACATTGAGTTCAACCTGACGGGCAGCTACGGCAGCCCCGTCCACACCAACCACAACTCCAACTACAGCTCCATGCCTTCACCCGACATGGACCAGTCAGAGCGCAAGCAGCCGCACGACCAGAGCCGGCGCCCGCTCAGCGTCGCCACGGACAACATGATGCTGGAGTTTTACAAGAAGGACGGGTAGGCCTCTAGTGTCCCTACTCCTCTCCTCTCTCAATCATCCCTACCATCCAGTTATGTGCCGCATCATCCAGTGTCATCTAGAAATAGTCACTATGGCAACCGGGCTTTTGATAACTGACTCTGTTCTCAGGAAATATTGTTCTGGTCCCATCTTCCTATCCACCCACGCACGGGTCATCCTTCACATTCTGGCTGGCACATCACCTGCCCTGAGTCACTCATCCAACCAGTGGAAAAACACTGGGGGGAAATACTGTTGTCAAACATCTTCCAGCATACTGTAGCAAAAACATAAAAAGGCCCCCTGTAGCATCACATTAACATTTGCAACTGTCAGTGTGTTATGGCGGAACATAGTTTCTGTCTATATGGATAATGAGTAGATTTGTAGCGGTGACATATCGAAGACAGGGTTCATTGTTCGAACAAAATTGTGCCTTACTGTCTGCACGTTTTCTTCCTCTTAACACATCTTAATTTGCGCAAACAAGGTTCTAAATGGCCTCAGATAATAAAAAGCAAAGGCATCTTTAACCTGACATATTGTTACCTCTGAAAGACTCCTTTTTTTCCTTTGTTGACGCTACGGATCTCACACGATGCACAAACAATCTCCCACAAACAAACAACAGCATGTGCCTTCTTCTCCTTTGACGCACGTCGAAGCCCAAGCTGAGAACACAATTCTATTTCTTGGGCGTCTTAAGCCACAAAAATGCTTTGAATCTCCGCTGCTTTTCCCACCATCCATCATCAATGTGTCTTTACGTTTCTAAAGTCATTGCAAGTGCATTCCTTGACAACGTAATTCCGTGTCAAGGTAATTCCGGGCACCATGCCCCTTTTAACCAAGAATGGTAAATATTGTGTGCTACTGTGAGCCATGTATCTGCTACTTCTGACCCTCATCTTATATCCTTTTTGCCTCTCGTCCCCTACTAACGCAGCATTAGGAAGATACAAAGGTACTGTAAAATAATTGTACTGTCCCGTGTTGTCTAACTGAACTGTGACAATAATACTAAGAACGCATATTAAAATGCATACTAAAATGGTCCACTGTGTCTCCAGCATGGGTGTGCGGGTGATGGACACTTCCTGGGTGTCACGCAAGGGTTCGTCCACGCTGGTGCGAAAGACCTCCTCCACCCCTCCGGGCATGCAGGGCCCGGGCTCTCCTGCCGACACGCTTATCCTGGAGCAACCCGGGGAGCTGGCTACATCCCCCTCGGCCACGCCCCCGCCTGGAGAAAGGATCGGGTGAGTCTTCTCTCTCTTTTTTGTCATTTACCCCGGCCTATTTGCAGTCATCATAATCATCGTCATCATCCCCATCGTCATCGTCTTCAGTGTCTTAAGTCGACTTGGCGAGCTCCTTGGCTTACTCAGTCATCATCTGCCTAGAGACAGGTCTCTCTCTCTCAACACCGTATCTTCCGTTGTCATAACGAATATCCACATTTTCCTGATATTGCCGGCGGTTTTGTCATGGTTATTTCACAGTGAGTGCTTTTTAAATGGCGCTAAGATATCATCCGCAGGTCCTCGCTAGCATGCTTATATTTCATTGATCTCATTGATGTGGCTTGGCTTCCGCTGCGTCTTAATTGGCGAATCCTTTGCTTTTTTCTGTTCTGTTTGCACACACGTATTTCGCAGCTTCTCTAAGTAACACATACATAATAACCACCTCCTGGCTGGCTGTGTTGCAGAGGCTCCTGCCTGGGCTTGGTTAGCCTTGCTCTTTCCGCTGTGGCTCTTTCACCGCCACGGAAAGCCTTCTGTGTCTGTCTCACACTGCTTGGTGTTGACTGCAGGACCTTGAAATGCAAATGTCATAGGGTTATGAGGTTTTATTCTAGAGCAGATGGCAGGTGTTCACCGCTTGTAACAAAAATAATATAGTGTTTGTGTGTGTGTGTGTGTGTGTGTGTGTGTGTGTGTGTGTGTGTGTGTGTGGTCCTGCTATTGTGTAAGCTGCAGACAAAAGTGCTTTGGCCTCACAGCTTCATGGAATGGACAGACACGAGATGGTTCCTTTGCTTTGTGCTTGTCTAACTCATTTCCTCAATGCTGGTTATGTGCTAAGCTTGGTGCTGACCGCTTGCTCTTTCCTGCACCTGTTATCAATGAATTGATTATTCTTTAATTCTTTTATTATCTTCTGCTCCCGGACCATCTGACACACAAATATCCAAGCCATGATAGACAACAACAACAACAACAACAGCAACAACAACATCTGGCTGTTCAGTGTCTTTTGTGCTACTCTCTCAATATCTACAGGCCGGACGACGTGTCGCCCAATCGTCCGGACACGTCCCATGCCTACCCCCACGTGGGGGAGGAGCGGCTGCCCCCCCCGTACCCGGCCGGCCAGCACCACTTCTACCCCAAGCCCCCGCCGTGCGCTCGCCCCGTGGCCCCAGGCCCGGAGTCCCAGCCCCCCGCCTCCCCCCCTGCCCCGCTGCGCTGGCCGGGCTTCACCCCGCCTCCTCCCCCCTCGTCCTCCTCAGCCTCGCTCGACATCAACTCCAACCCCAAGCCCAGCTGCCTGCACTTCCCCAAGCAGCACGCACTGCCGCCCCCCCCGCTGGAGGCCCCGCCCCCCGACGCCAAGCCCCCGCCGGTCCTCGCTCGCCACGAGGCGTCCATCCTCAGCAATGCCCCTAGTCTCCCCTCGTCCGCGCCCCCTCCCCCGCCCTGGGCTCCCTGTGCGTGCACCCGGGAGAGAGGACCCCCCAGGCTGACTAGGTAAATGCACCACACCCACGACCACAGGGCCCTCCCCTCCCCTCCTCTCCCCCCTTCTCTTCTCCTCCTCTCCTCTCCTCTCCTCTACTCTCCTCCTCTTGCAAGGCCTCCTGTTTGCTTCTCAGCTTCTTCTGCTCTTTGAATGGCCCTATCGCCGCTTCTGTAACATTGAGGTTGCCTGGGAGGCTCCCGGTCATCTGTGGATGTTACTGGCTTGTGCTCAGTTAGAAGGCTGGTGTGGAAGACAAGAGCATGTGGATACAAATGCATATGGCTAGTGTGCATATCACTGTGTTTGTTCTCATTTGCAGCAATAGTTTCTAATTGCTAAAAGGAAAGCAACATTATTAACATATTCATGAAGGCAGTAAAGTGGTCATCTCAATAAAGTTGCGGAAATTGTCCCGAGCTTTTACTGAAGCCATAGGGAACATGTAATTACAAACAAAATATCAGTTACATGATCTTGTTCCTACTATTTAATAACAGCATTTCTAAAAAAAAGCTCTTCATAATGTGTGTAAGATGTGTTTCTTTACTCATGCATATTCAGTGTTGCACACACAAAGAACATAATTTAGTACTGTGACCGTGTTCAGAACAATCTCCCCACATTGCCATAACTGACCTCACATCACTCCACTTCACATCCTCCACAAAGCGAGGTTTCAGGAATGAAAACAGGTAAAGTGCTAAATGTTTGAATTTAAATTTAAATTTGAACTGAGACCTTTTTGTAATTCCAGACAATAATGTGATTAGTTTCTTACGCTCAAAAAAAGGAATTGTGAAGTGAAACTGTAAAAAGATAAGAAGAATATGGTAGCATGTTTGTTTGTTTCAGGCTTCGGTGTCCACAAAACTATGTTGAGTTTTCTAACCAGTTTCCCACGCAATTAGCAAAAACGAGTATGTACAATCATAGGGTTGGGTATGTTATACAGTATACAGTATAATATGTAAATGATTTAGGCCCAGCATTAAATCCAAACAAAATGTTTGTAAAGACAAGTAATGCATTTCACAGGGGGCTAGTCCCCTGTGAAGTGGGGTAGTAAGTGTGGTAGTATGTTTTCATTGCTACTATTGTCACTCACAAGTCTGTACGTAACGACACTAGTTCAGTGATTCAGTTAGGGTTCTCTTAAAACACTAACCGTATAAACTATGCACAAAAAGAAGGGACATTTGTGAACAAGGGGCATCTGTCGTGCCAGAGTAACAAACACAACCACGTTGACTGACTTGCGACAAGAAGAATGGGATGCCATCCCACAGCAGTGTGTGACCAGGCTGGCATTAGGAGGAGGTCCCGGGCTGTTGTGGCTGTGTATGGTTCTTCCACATGCTAACTGATGCTCCTGTTTGTTTAATTAATAATTTGTTAAATTGCCGATATGTCTTTTTTCTTACGACTTCAATCATACAATCCACCATACAACACTAAACGCGTCAAAAGCAAATAAAAGATGTTTGGCATTGTCAGAGATTTGGCAACTTTTTCATGGGTGCAATCTACATACTGTACTCAGCTCTGTTGCTAATCCTGCAAATGCATGTTCCTTAAAAACGTGGCACTATTTAAAACGAATAATAAAACAAATCAGGCTTTCCAATGGTATCAAATGTATTGCCATAAAGCATTGGTACAACAAAGAAATATGCTACCAAACACAAACTTCCTTACTTCCTTACTTTTGTGTTATATGTTTTTAAGACCTGCAAGTAGCTAGACTTACGTCATTTATTTTCACAGTTAATTCCCCCAGTATTATTCCTACAAGTCAGATTTTGTCCATGAGATATGTAGTTGGTCGTCAATCGAAATACCTCTCCTGTCAAGTAGGTGTGTCTTGACGTACATAGCCAACGTTGTGTTCCAGACTTTAACTTAAATTAAGGCTGGCTTTGCAAGACTAGTAGTCTGGGTGGTCTCAGAAGCTCATGTGTTCATGCCCTGGAGTTGGCCTACCTGTATGTGTCCTTGCACACAATGCCTAACCTCTATCTGCTCCTTGTAATTGTACTCATTGTAAGACGCTTTGAATAAAAGTGTACTAATTGACCTAATTGTTATTATGGCAGCAAGGGATGTGCTTTGGCAAAAAGAGCTCCCCTTTCTATGATTAAATACTGTCATTTAGGATTTCCACAAGACTATCTTGTTACTTATCTTTTACATTGTCCTATATGCTGTAGTGTAGTAAATAATTTTCCTTCCTGTGTTCAAATGCTCCGGGTACCGGTAACGTTCCAACACCTAAGAATGGTAGCACACCAGAACGTGTTGATGATGGCGATTGTTAATTGTTCATTGTTAGTATCCAGTATAATTAGCTACAGTGACATCATGCTAATTGTTGAGCCAGTAGTTTTCCTTGGGGACCCCTGAATTTGTTCCCTAATTTGTAACCCTAACCCTAACATATTTATATTGTCTGTTGTCTATTGAATAAATGAATATATTTGTACAACATGTGCAATCGTATTATTAGTTGTTTATATAGTATGATATTGTATGTTCATATATGTTATGTTGTATCGTATTAAAGGTTGTGGCCGTGTCTTTTTCAGTACGTTGAAGAGTAAAGAGCTCTCCCCTGTGATTGGACACAAAGGCATTCAGGTTGCGGCTCCCACGGTCCCCCACGGCACCAGCCCACAGATTAGCAGCCAGTCACCCCACTCCACAGAGCACAGTCCTCACAACCTGCGCCAAGGTCAGCACCACACTGTCCAGCTGCTCACGTGGGACATTACATGTCCACTATGCAACAATGGGCAATCACTCACAAACACAACAAAACAAGAGAAAAAACAAAGACTGTGCTACCCTTGTCCCCTCCCCTAATACTGTATGCTACCTGCATTACTGTGATTGGTAGGGAACTGGTTTGGAACGCCTTCTTATATGTGATTGGTTAAAATGAGCACTGACATTTTAGAGCCCAAAGCAGACCCAGGGACCCGACCCAGAGTGATGTGTTTTGCATGTGTTGACAGCTATAGAGAAATGAGCAGTGACTTAAAGCTATGATGCTACAGTAGCAGCAGTAACCTCCACCTGTGTCTCCCCAGGGTCTAAGAAGCTAGCCCCCGTGCCTCCCAAAGTCCCCTACGGCCAGTCTGGTGGGATGTCTGACCAGTCCACAGGTCAGCCGTCACCGGTCAGCCTGTCCCCCACCCCTCCCAGTACCCCTTCACCCTACGGACTGGCCTCCTCGCCTGGGCAGGCCCCCATGGCACATCCCCACTCCCTATCATCCCCGCCCTCCCTGACCGGAACGCTCACCAAGTCCCGGCCCGCCCCCAAGCCCCGGCAGAGACCCACCCTGCCCCCACCGCAGCCGCCCACCGCCCCCCTGGGGTTCTCTCCCATCCCCCAGCCACTGGAGCAGGGCCTGCTGGATACACTGTCCCCCGGGGAGAGCATGTCCACAGGTAAACACCAGCCCGCGGCAACAACACCCCCACCACACCAGGTGGCACTGCCGCGGCCATCACTCAGACTTGCTGTGGCTCTGTCCAACGGAGACGGCGGACGAGTGTAGGACTCCTTGTAGGACTTTTCATAATGCTGCTGCAGCCATTAAGTATATTGTTCTCCCGCCAAAACTACTGTCTGAATGACTATCGGTCGCCTTTAAGAATGGCGTTTTTTTTGGAGTTATAGCAAGTATAATCTCTATACCAATGTATTCATTGCTTGTGTTATGTCATGATGTTTCTGGGTAACGTGCGGAAACATCATAGATTCATAGCACGTCTAGCTTGTTCGGACGTTGCCATTAGATTCATCGTGTGCTCTCTGTTTATCTGTGTTAACTCAGACTCTCACAGAGGCAGGTCAGGGGCTCACACGGTCCATTTCACAGTGCCTAGCGGCTCGGAGTAGGGCCTAGCCAGAATGTAGCCAGCCACAGTGTGTCCTTGATGTTCTCTTGATGAGGTGTTCACTGTCAATACATACCAGTCGTGCTGTCACTCTTTGTCATATTATATACTTATCACTCTCTTGTTCCCCCTTGCTATTACCGCCCACCTTCCAGCTGTGTGAGGCCAGACATTCAGTGGGGGCTAAATGTGAGGGGAACATTTAGGGTAAGCCAGACCTCCCCCCCGCGCTCTCCATCTCATCGCCTGGCCTGGGGCTGTGGCTGCCTCTGGGGTCTCCTGTAGCCTGCCGATAAACAAAACATACGTTACGGTAGCAGACCTGTAGCGCTCTGTCCAATCAGAGCGCCTTCGTGTTCCCCATCAGTGTGTGCGGTGTGTGTAGTCTTACAAACCGGCAACGCACGGCTTAAGGATTTCCCAGAGTGCACCACACTGCACCCCCATTGCAGACACTGTCGCTTTCAGAGGTACATCTTTTAACACACCCTCCCCCTATCCCCCACACCCCCCACCTTCCTCCATCCCCATCTCTCTTCATTCATAGCCCTCTGCCAATAGACATCCCCTAAATTGTGCCTGTCACCATTATAAGGTGGGGGGGGGGGGCAGCAGCTAACCCCTTACTCCTTTCTTGCCAGGTTCATTGCTTGGTATAACCTCCCTGTTACTGCCACGCTCCATCTCATCCCTGCACAGGTACAAGATAGCCCAAACTCTTTGAGTGGCTGCCTCAAACGCAGCAGTGCTTAAAAGCCAGTATACTTAGAAAACAATACCCGGGCCTCATGATAATAACTGCATTGTAACGTCAAGTCCACCTTGGTGTTTTGGTGCCATCTATCACAGAGTTCTGCATACATCTTGTTGCCTCTGTGTCGATATATCCGGCTGTTACTGTGTACTGTGTACAGCAATGTGTAACTGTGCATTCATCTTGACCTGTTCTTGTATTTTACGTGCAAAAGTAATTATGGTCTCCTGAGAAAGAGCTGGGACAAACACGCTAGTGATGCCGGAGTTTATTTGGTAGACGTGTTGCACCGACAACATCCCTGTGTAGAATACATAATACGTCATTTGTTTGCTTTTTTCAAGCAAGGTCAAGCAACACCATGATCCCAGAATCAAAAAAACACTAAATTTGATTTCTGCTCTCTTCTTTTTTTTCCTTTTGTTTTGTACACCTTCATCACCATCTTCAAATGCCTTCCTCTATCCTCGCTCTTAATCACCACCGCCATTCTGCTCCTCACCTTTTCCACCATGCTCACCATTAGATATCTTCAATTATGAAATCCCCTCCATCAATGTCAATCTGGACAGCCTCATCGATGAGTTCAGCGGTGCCCCCTGCAGGACTTCCCTGGCAGTGGCAGACTCTCCAGAGGGGGATGCTGTGTCAGTGGAGGAGCCCCTGAGCACCACCCTATGACCTTTGACATTGGGCCTTTGATTGTAAGGCATCAAAGTTTACTGGCACCCCTCCAGACACACACACACACGCACGAGATGCCACCATTGAGGCCTGAAGGATGTGCCAGTTGGCCTCACCAATGTCCAGGTGAAGACAGAGCTCCTACCCTTCACCCTCACTTCTGCTACAGGCTGCAAAGAAACACATCTTGTAGATACCGTTAGTTAGTTCGTAATTGTGAATACATAATACAAACACACACCAAAAGCAAGATGCCATTGTGGAGGAACAGTTGCCTTTTGGAGGGAAGACTAGAAGTATACAGAGACGTATTTTGCCAAGTTATGTTGCTGGTTTTTGTTGTGCTTTTGCTTTTGCTTTTGTTTTATTTGTTATTTTTTTGGAGTGCAATTTTGTGACGTTTTCTTCTTTTCTTTTTTTGCCTTAGTAGGGAATGCAAGGTTATTGCAATATAAAAGTCACACGCTGTACATCTGAGACATAGGGAACCTCAGAGCCAGGCATGTTTCGAAGCAGTGTCTGTTCTCAGGGTTAGAGAGGCAGAGAGAAGCGATAGATACATAGAATAGTCTGTATTGCTTACAGGGTATCCTACAATGGTGCACATTAGGAATCAGTTGAGCCTTAGTCTGTTTAGGTTTGTTGTGTGAAACTGCTGGTGCAGGATTTCAGGCTGTTTTAAATCCTATTCAGACCCCTCCTTGACAACATCACCCAAACAGGTTTCTACATGACACACCAAAATATTTAAGATTTTTCTTTGTCGTTGTAGTAACTTTATTGTTTATTTATACAGGGTTAAAGCATATCTTTCTCTCTCATGCATGCGCATACATAATTTTAACAGCCATTATAAAAATGTCCAAAGTAAAATCAACTGTCATTTTTCTCAGTTATACTGAGGGACGACAACGAGTTGCATGAGTATGTACCTTTCACAAGCAGATCAGACCACCACCTTTAGAATGGCAGGGAGAACTTTAGTGTTGTAACAGGCCTTATATAGGACAGATTAATATTTTTACTGGATGAGAATGACAAGACGATCCGCTTGAGGTGTCAATTAACCTTTAGCTGAAGTTTCTCTCTTACACTTGTTTCAAGTGCTTCAGGTTCATGACCTTTGACCCTCTATAAATGCAAAGACTATACCGACATTCATGTATATAAACCTGTGAGGAAACTATATGTAAAATGCATATCTGGATTATACATAATAATATTAATAGTATATGTGCTTAAAGTTACCATGTATAGAAATTGTGCAATGATGCAAAGGTTGATGTTCTTTTTGGTCTCTGCACACAATGGCCATGTTTACATTAGAGTCTGTTTCATGCTCACGACTGCAGAAATAAGTGCAAGCATTTCTATTGAGGTTAATAGTCAGTAAACATTTTATCATATTGTCTTATCAAAGCAACATCCAATTCTTATCCGCAATTTCGTGACAAAATACAAATAAAATTTAAATATGATAAATCCCTTGAAGCCATCTAAAAGATAAAATTGGAAAAGTCCAAAAAAATAGAAAGACTTGTTGTTTCTAGAAGTGAAAAGCATTTGTCATCTCCTAGAGTTTGAGAGACTCTTGAGAGACACATTTTAACAGCTGGTACTGTATCATTAGGCAGGCTCTTAATTAGATGAATTTAGAGTTAATAATAATAACATTATGCTGCAATGTCACTTTCTATCTTCATGACAAATCTCCTAGGACAATAATGTTGTCAATTAAAGTGCTATTACACTGTTTACTCATGCACGTCTCTCCAAACATTTTAAAAGTCACCCCTCCCCAATCCGTTGAAAAAGCCATTGTTTGTATTTCAAAGAAATTCTGTTTTATCTCCAGTTTATTCATTTATGTGTTAGATTAATTCTAACTCAATTAAATCTAGATTGTCATTTCTTCAAAAGTGGTCTATGGTATGCCGCAGTGTGTGTTTTGTATGGACTATGTTTATGAAGATCTTGGTGATATTGATACTTACATTGATAGTTGTGGTGATTATTCAACAATTGCAAGCGCCTGATGGTTTTTGTTTTGTTTTACTTTAGCGGAATAATAGTTTAGCGATAGCCTAGACATTTATATTTTCTGTGCTGGATTCATACATTCCCATATGAGGAGGCAGAGGTACAATACAGTATATCTGTGTGTTGATTGATAATGAGTCACTCATAATGCAAACCATCAGTTCTTTAATTTAGTGACGGGACAGATTTGTTCAAACTGCTAGTCAATGAGTGCTTCTGATGTTTCGCTAATTGGGCCTGTTGACATGTATTAATAACATTACAATGCAGTATTACACTGTAGTGCATTTGTGCATCATAAATGGAACTCACAGTCACTTAAAAGCATGCATTTGTTGTGTTTATTATGCAATAGTAAATAATAAGAAGCTCGCCTTTCCCCACCATACTTCCCAAGAATGGTCATTGTTTAAACACGTATTATGTATGTTTGTCTTTCTGTAACTCTTTTGGCAAACAAATTGATTCATACTGTAGTAACACCATCTTCTACCCAATAGAGTTTCTAATATATTTTCAGAATCAGGCATTTACAACCATTATGTTTGTAAACTCTAATGAAATGAAATGGATAATGAATACATAAAATGAGTTTACCTATTTCAGTTGGTGGGGATTTCAGCTAGGCTGAATATTACATCTGATTAAGTCATGCATGCATTGAGATTGTGTTTTGATAATCCATGATGTGTGTCATTTAGGTTTTTTAGCTAAAACAGCTATTTGAATGGTTGGTATGCTGCATTATCACATGTGGATAACATATGGCCTTTAGCGGGCCATTAGCAATATGGAAGGATCTCTGACATTGCCAGTGATTGGACTGCCTCCTGCTGTTACAGATTAGTGTACAAACAAAACCTGCTGCTTGTCAAGTCCAACATTTCCTCATGCTCCTCCTCTGCTTTGCATATCAAGTGGAACACAGTGTACTGTGAAGCCGACTGCAATCCTTATCAGAATGTCAGAAATAAATAAATATATATATAAATATATATTAAACTCTACATTTTTAATAATGCTACCTGGTATGTGTATTGTTTGTTTATGTTTCTTAGGAAAGCTATCACCAAGCCAGGTTTGAATACTAGAAGATAACCCATAACATGTTCGATATCTAAATTGTTAATGTGTTCAACCTGAGGGAGATGTGGAATTACAGCCTAATTAAAATCATTACACAATTTTGTATTTTAATATCTAAGTTAAAAAAAAGACCAAAAAAAACTAAGCATTCTGCCACAAAGAGGATATTGAATGAAGACTTCACATGTATGTTGATGCAGTGCATGAGGTATTTACTGTGCGCTGTGTGATCTGAAATAAAACATACCACTTGAAAACGTTTGCACTTCAATACACATCAAGGATAACTAAATACAGAAGAGATTGGAACCATGTATGCTAACTCCAGGAGAAAGGACAGATTTCATAACTAACAGAATTAGAGTTCTAAATTAATGTTACATGCTTTCCTTGTATTTCTTGGTTTCAAAATAGAATACCTTACACTTGTATAATTTCTGCACGTTCTCCGTATTATTAAGATTACAAAAGAAAATCTCCCACATAGTGAGAGACCTGTGTTACTGGGTCAACAGGATGGTTGAAGAGGGAAACTAGGAGCATTTACATGTGAGGATTGTGATAGTAACAAAGCTCTCACTCTGAACCGGTGTAATTGCATTTCTGTTGAGTCATACCCCGTGATTAAATATAGTTTACGTTGTTGTGGAAACAATTTATTTGTTCTAGACAAACTGATTTACTGTAGGCTACCATATCTTTTTTTCACAATGAATATGGTGATCACGCAAACATATAATGCACTTGGTTTGTTAAAAATGCTGACTAGTCAACTGTATACTGTGTGAATATTAGAGTAGTGGTAATCTAAGATGGTTTTCCACATATCTCCTTACAGCAATTAACCATTCAGTGCTCAACTCTGGCTACTGGTCTATCTCCTCAGATGGCCAAAGACGCATAAATTATTTGGCTGAAAGATAAAACACTGAGGGCCGGTTTAAGAGACGTGGATTAAGGCTTGTCCAAGATTAAAAGAAAAATTAAATGAAGAAAACATTGAAACATTGCCCAAATCTAGGACTAGACTTAATCAATGTCTGTGAAACTGGCCTTACATTTTTCAAGGTGATTCTGTTAACAATGTTTTCATTCAGAAAACAAAAGCTGATGTGAAAATATACTCTTGGTGAATACTGAAATGATCCACATATGTCATTATGCTTTTGATCATTGACAAAGAATCTACCATCAATACACTGTGTGTGTCTCATTATACCCTTCTTTCCATTTTAACTAATTTTAGGCAAATTCTATAACACCTGCAGCTTTAGGAATGCAAGGAATCCATTTAAAAATGGGGGGGGGGGGCGCATGTGTGTATTATACATTGTACACATTCCTGGGTAATTAATGCATGTTTATGGCACTGTTTTGTGCTGAGTGTGCTCGCATATTGTAATCCAACATTCCCCAGACTATGCTAATAAAATCCAAGGTATGGTAGCTGCCATTAATGCGAGTATGGTGAATGTTAAAAGCAAGAACAACAAACAACGTCCAGTTGTACAAATCCGACGCCTTCTCCTGATGCGAGGCTGAACCACAGTCATTACGACGCTGAGCGCATCTTCTTCAGCCATGGGTCGACCTTGATCACTGATTATAAAGATCTGGGAGACATTGTTGCTGGGATTCACCAATCTGTGTCGACGAAATCTTTCTGATATCCCTCTAAAGACTTGCGCGATCCAGTTCAATCCCCTTGGGAAAGTGTTGCTCGTGGCGCGGTGTGCGCTCCCGAGATGTCTAAAATCTTCTTGAGGTAAGGGGAGCAGAATCTTCAAAGTCTGCTGTTCGTCTATATGTTTTTCCTTGACTAGTGAAACCACTGTTTCCCTTTGCTTCCTAATGAACGTAAGGTGTCGGCATATGGGACAAATGATAGTGTCTCTAATTATCTCACCTCTGTTGAAGCTGACCAGGGTTTGGACCAGACAGTCATGACAGAAAATATGTCCACAGCTTAAAGTCCTCTCCGTGCCTGATAGACACTCATAGCACACTGGGCACTCTGAATCCTGCACCCCTTGCTGTAGGCATATTTCTTGCTTGGAAAAAGCCATGTAAAGAAAAAAAGAACGTCTATGTGCACTATGTTGGCACCGCGTAGAATTGATTGTTTCGAATCCTTCTCAAATAATGTTTCTTTCTGAATACACTTATTTATTCCTGTGGGTGGAGGCGAAAGAACTATCTTGTAAAACCGGGCTTGTCACCTCACTATAGTGACTTGGCTGATCCTACCCTGAACGCGTTGGCAAGAGCAGACTGACCGGTTCATATTTCATTTCCTTGAGAACAAAGCCTTATCTGACATTTCAGAAATATTTTTATTATAAAATGCCATAACTGATGATAATTAGCATCAGCCTACCATCTATATCATACGTGTAAGCATAGTGATTTATACATTAGATAATACTACGTTTATTATATCCTATTCATCGGATCAATTAATAATATGCAGATGTAAATATGCATATTTAATGCCCATCTCTTGTGGTCAATGTCAGCTTCTAGGGAGGTTTCTATCACGTCTACGGTGAACTGGCCCAGACGTTATGACGTATATGGCAATGATGTCATTGCGTGCCTCATGCCGGAAGCGACGTTGCTTCCGATACGCGTTGGCAATTTTCTAAACAGTTCATATTGGTATCCTACAATACTACTACCGGTACATCTTACGGTGGATTTAGAGGTGTTCGATGAAAGCCTACTTGAACACGACACACTAAAACTGATACAAAGTGGACGCAGACTTGACATGCCCAGGTAGGAAACATCAGCTATATTTGTTTTTCTAACCGTTTCATGTGTCACATTTCAGACGCGTCCATAAACGCTGTCTCGATCTTTCGATCCCTGTAGTAGCTCTGTGGCCTCAAGTCCGACCTTATGTATTATTTCGTTACAGTATATAGATAGTTGGTAAAATCCACACTTGATATATTGTGTCCTTTTAAAATAATGTGACTATATATAGCCTATATTTTATTTTTATGAGAATTCTACCGAGAGCGGTAGGCTATTACTATTTACGGTAGCCATCAGTCTACAGCAAAGTAAATCTGTTAACCTAATTGATCACTAAAGTAGTCGCTTACATTCATGTAGTAGACCTAATAGTCGTTCTTGTTGTTAAAATATACATGGCTGTTAAAATATGGCTTTTTTTATTGCTGGTGTTCTGAATTGTGAGTTTTTATATGCCAAGAATGTCAGTCAGGTGTTCATTTGTGTTTGAGAGTATGAATTGTATGATTTATACTAATCTAGTAAAAAATAGTAAGTTAGCAAGTCCTATATACAAAGTACCTGGGTGGATGGGGGGAGACATATGATTCCTCCTGTCTTCTGCTATGTTTTACTATTACAGTAGTGTGATCAATGTACATCAGAACATGCCCCTAAAACGGTGATACAGTGATAATATTTGGTCTTCGAATCTCCTGTCACTGCATTAAAAGGAATAGGTCTAGGAATTTACTTTAAAGCATGAAACTATCTGATGTAATAGGGGAAGTGAGACACTGAGGGGGGACCAGGAAACCTCTGGCCTCCCTGTTAGGTATTGTGCTGCACTATGTCATAATTTCCTGGTGGAGTTGATAGTATGCAGGATGATTCTTTCAATTACATTAACAACATACATTGGTTTTCTTAAGCATGTATTATCATGGAAACTGCAGCCTTCTGTCACAATGTCTTTCTTTATTTTCTTAGACCTCTAGTCATAGAGAACCCCCAGTTTCCTGTGTGTTTGTCTGGATGAGTCAGTTGGTTACAGCCTCATCCAATAGGAATGTCACAGGAAAAATCATTTGTCTGACACTGAATCCGTCCGCTTAAGCTCAATCTTGTGGCGTCGTACATCCACTATAGGAAAAAAAAACAGGTGTGGGTCTCTCTGAATTTCAGCAGTTCTTACTCTGGTTTACTAATAATTGTGTCTGCTGGTAGGTCAGTGTGTGCAAAAGTCCACAGTAGCCTTTTGGCCCTGCTTCATGAGTGTTTTAAAGTAAACAGCAGAGAATTGACCCCTGGATCACCTTTCTAACCATCGTCTGTTAGGTAGGCCCATTCAAATACAGCTCAGTGGCCATCGAATACAACAATGAGAACTCATGGGAAATAATTGACAGCCCTGGACACCTATTTGTTTCTGTGTGCCCAAGAATAGGCCTGTTATTGAAAAAATCAGTCTGGAAATGCCCCACCTACTTTAAGGCAGACATGCGAGCCTTGTAGCTTTTTTGTTATCTAATATGCATAATTTGTCTCCCGTCTGTAGGTTGTTTTACGATGGACACAGAGATTAATCCTAAATTTTCTTCAAAGGATGAGGAAATTGATTACTGGAAGTCACTATCATTTCAATACAAGAACAGGTAAGAAAATCATATTTACTTCCTCTAGCAAGATGCTGAACACTTAATTTCTTTACATTTCTGAGATGTAATTTAGAGCACAATGCACAACACTATTGTTGTGGGCCACATTTTCTATTGCCCCAAAGAAATGTGTTCATGTCAGGTTACATGAGTGCATCATTATATTGCATTAGGCTGAATGTCTCAAATACCCAGGGCATTGGAGTTGAACCCTTCTTACCTAACGTAAAGGTAAAGCTGAATTCTCACTTTTACACCCTGCCGGCATATCATGTGATAGATAAGAGACATTTGACACAGACAACGTCTGTGTTGTCATCCTGTAGTATATGATTTCACTTGAATAAAGTGTTAACTCCCTCAAATTGCTCATAATATGAAGAAAGAAAAGACCAGTGCTGTAGGTATTTTTATTTAAAGCCTAGTGTCAAGGTTCAGTTGGGAAGTAGCACAATCCTGCCTGAGACCCACTCTGTGCCCATTTCAGGCAGGAGGACCGGGACTATCTTTTCACGTCTTTTTAGTCATACAGATGTGAGTCTCATAGGAAAAGAATACGGGTATCAGCATGATCCTCAATATTCCCACAGACATGTAATAAAAGCATTATATTTGCCTTACTAGAACAACAAATGTACCAGTCAGATGCATTAGTTGAACTATGGCTTTTACAACATTTTGAGTAGGTGGAACCAATGGAGGTGGGGTTAACATTCTGGAGGTTTATAAGAATTTCCTGCTGAGGGTAACCAAAGGGGGGAAAAAATAAGGGTTGTAGTTACTGTTTCGGTTCTCAAATTCCTCACTATACAGCAGCAGTAGGCAACATCCTTTTTCATTTTTCATGGTTTAATATACAGTAGGTGCATTTGACCACAATCCATACAGGGAAAGCATTCCAGTTTGTAAGAGACTGATATTGTTCATAGGATTGCTATCAAATGTTGATGCATAGAGTGAAGTGAAGGGGAGGTGGTGGGTGTGCTTTAGAGCATGTGGCCCAGCCTTGCTTAGAGAGCACTCTCGTGTTATGCATGGAATGACTCCGCACAACAACTGACTCATGCATTCCCTCCGCAAGCTACAGCCACCGATTGAGCATAGAGAAAGGCCCAGTGTCCTGATCCTAGATCTGCGTGTGTGCGTGGCAACAGCCCTCTCGTGTAAACTTGTGTAGTAATGCACCAGACACTGATGTCAACAAGCACGTTGCTTGGCTACTACCGCTTCCTGTTTTGACACTGGTATATGAATGAAATATGAGCTATGGAGATCGTGTGTGTGTTGTTGCCGGAACATGCTCTTCCCAGGGGTCGGCTCCAAAGTCCACGTGTCGAACGCATCCTGTATGATAGCCTTGGTTTCACCCCTGATTGGGTTCTGTCCGTCTATCCACTGACCTTTAACTCCGTCCCCAAACAGCACACATTCTGCACCGGTTAGCGCTAGAGCTTAGCTGGTCACCTTAGCGCTATATGAAGAATGTTTATCTCTACATACTTGGACGCACGCAATTCTCTGTTTGGCTGAAATACAGCCTGGAAATAGCTACACATGTCGAGTCAGCCTGCTGCACTGTACAGGGTTTTATTGCCTGTCCACAGGGATGAAGCTTACAGAACAAATGTGGTCCCGAGTCATGCGAAAGGACAAAGATGTCAGCGTTCTGGAACTAACTTTGGTCAGGGTTCATTCAGCAGGACCGCACCACAGAAATGAATGGTGACACTGGTTGGCCGGTATGTGACCTGGCTTGTCTGTGTGTGTGTTTGTGTACACAGCTACCAAGATGCCCAGGAGGAGCTGCAGGAGTTCCAGGAGGGCAGCCGTGAGCTGGAGGCCGAGCTGGAGGCCCAGCTAGGCCAGGCTGAGCACCGGCTGAGAGACCTGCAGGCTGAGAACCACAGGCTGAAGATTGAGGTGGACAACCTCAAGGTAGGCTGCAGCTCTCACTGCTGTCAAACCCTTTGACCATGCCCTCAACATTCACTGCTGCTATGGGTCCATATTGGAAGCTAAACTAAAATCGTTCAGAATTTGCTATCGTTGAAAACTATAATCTAGTGTTTCTACACTGCCCTGGCTTTGTAATAAGGAACACAAAGTGGTACAGGCTGCACAACACTATGTGTTACCAATGTGGGTGACACAGATTCTAAGGGAGCACACTATGGCATCGACTGTCCATCCATCCATCCATCTTCTCCCGCTTATCCGGAGTCGGGTCGCGGGGGCAGCAGCTTCAGCAAGGGACCCCA
>JAODTR010000023.1:1514339-1544820 GCA_025399935.1 Amblyopsis rosae | reverse complement strand
CCCCTGCTGGAGCTGCTGCCCCCGCGACCCGACTCTGGATAAGCGGATGAAGATGGATGGATGGATGGATGGATGGACATTTTGTATGTAGCTTGTGTAGAAGCTTTAGAGATTACAGGGTTTCCATGCACACTTATAAACGTATAAACCCCAATCTTATGAACCTGTAACTGTATTAAAATTATTAATATATTATTACAACTTTACAACATGTATTCTCATAATAGATTGTCTGATTCTCATATCATATGACAGCCAAAATCTGTACTATATGGTGTTACTGTAGATTAGCAAAAAATCCACCACTTCAAAACCCATTCCCTCTATAATCATGTGTTTTGTTGTTCACTGCTCAAAAATCTATTCTGTATTTGTGTGTCTCTGTGCTCAAAGAAATTCTGTCTTTATTTTAAAAAAAGTACATACAAATATATGGCTAAATTTGTTCAATTTTGGAACTACGATCAGTTAATTTTAATACATTTAAGACAAAGAAAGTTCACAGTTTAAACAAGAATCACAATAACCAATACACAGCCATTTATCTGGACATCAAACTTAGCTGTTGTTTGGCATTTTCTGCTAATATAAAATGATCTATTCTGTCCACATGGATTGATAATATTGATTATAATATATGATTATGCAATCAAATTTAAGATGCGTATGTCTAACCAAAAATATACAATATATATTCTCATATAAATCTCATATAAATCTGAAAAAATGACTGTAATTTGCTCGGTAAACAGTCAAAGTGTTGTCTATTTAACTAAAATACTATATTATTACATACTGGTGATGTAACTGTGTGTGTTGCTTTCCGTCACTTGCAAAAAGAGTTGACCATGTTCACAACAGTGGGTCAGGGTTACAATAGACTTCTAATAGACACCTGGAAGCTTCTTCTTATTCCTCTCATTTTCTTTCTTATTGTCAAGGTAGTAGAATGATGCCATTAGAAATATGCCAGTGGAAGACACAAAAATGCTGCAGGCATAAAAGACATACGAATACTGGCCTGTACTAGCTACCAACATGCCTGGAATACACAAGAAAGACAACAAGATAAAATTTACAGAAAATATTGGTTTAAAGGTTGTGACAGCTAGTCCAAGATAACATGTTCTTAGTAATTTACTTTTACTTATAGTATATAATATTAAGTCTTTGATTAGCCATTTTAGAGGTCCTGCAAACCTTTAAGGAGGTCCTTCAACCTTAATTCATGTTTAGTTTTAGTTTATTCGTTTTTTGGGAAATTTTTGTGTTTTCACTAGTATTCCCAGGAGATGTGGATTCACAGTATATTAACAGTTAAATACAGTATGCAACACAGTAAAAATCACTTATTTTGGTGAGTATATCTCAAAATGATTATTACATATTGTCTATACCATATTGTCAGTGTCATGTCAAAGACATCATAATAATGCCAATGTATTCAGTCAGCTACATTCGAGATTGAGCACGTTTGTGACCCTATAGCGTTTGGCAAATTGAATTGGTTTGAATTGGCTTGGCGAACGGGATAAAGCTGACGCATCCTGATGTAAGATGATGCTGAGCTAGCCTCACCAACCCCTGCCTATCCAACATGGGACGCACACGATGATGTGCACATTTCCTGCTCTGCGGATGGAGCACATACTGTACTGTATGGCAAAGAACATTCCACCGTTCCCTATAAGGGCGAAAACAAACCCTATTATTCAGAATGCAAAAGCACTTTCCATTACACGAATTTCCATTAAATTTAAATAAACTCTGCTAAAGCCATTAATTAATGAAAAAAGGGTTTAACAAAATGATATATCATACGATTATGTTTTTCACAGGACAGTTAATAAACTATGAACTAAAATAGTTTGAAAATAAGCAGATACAGTAAACTTATGGAGTTACTTTTGTGTCTATTATGCAAACAAACATACTAGGTTTGAGAGCAAAACTTGACAAACTGCAATCAAAAATGTATTTGAAAGCAAATCCATCAACACTGCAATCAAAAAATTGTTTCATTGCAAATAAACTGATAAAAAAGGCCCATGTGTAGGCTACTGTACAATGAATCTGCATATAAGAAAACAAACAATATTGGGAAACAGTATTATGGAATTGAAAACTGTTAACAAACGTTAAAGCGTCATTTACTCAACGTCAGAGTGTGTGTACTGTACCTGCTAACGGCGGGCTCACAAGCAGCACACCACTCTCCAACATGCTGACCAGCCCTAGTGCGGAGGAAAAGCAGCTCATCTCCACCGTCTCCATCAGCACAGTGAACAGCAGGGAACCCGTGACGCTCATGGACACGCCGAAGATCACCACGTACGCCAGGAGCCCTGTGAAGGATGCCGACGCCCCACACACCACGTTGCTGAGGCCGTTGACCAGCACGGCGGCAGAAAACACGTAGACGAAACAGCCGCTGGCTTTGAAGCGCGGCAGGCTGAAGACCAAGGCGGCAGCGGGCCGCATGGCCATGTTGACCAGGCCCAGCATGGACATGAGCAGGGCGGCATGGTCCTGCTCTACACCGCTGTAAGTGGCATAAGGCACTAGATAGACCAGAGGCACCACAAAGCCCAGCATCATCCAGGTCACCCCTACAGCATAGGCACAGTAGCGTGGGTTACTGACCAACAGGTCAAAGGCCATGTGTCTGCGCGTAAAGGTCACAAAGTCAACTAGAAGAGTTTTTAAATGGCCCTTTAGGTCCCCTCGCTCCAGCCACACATGGAGGTGGTTTGGTTGACTGTAGGGGGGCTTGGGTGGGCTGGGTGTTGGCCACGCAGGGCCCATCGGCCTCATCACCGCTCCGCATACACAGCAGTTCAGCAGCACCCCTCCTAGCACGAGGAAGCTGCCCCGCCATCCAAACCGGCTGAGCAGGATGTTGGCCAGCAGGGGCAGCAGAGCGGTACCAGTGGACGACAGGGCGTTAGCGAAGGCACGGCGTCGCACAAAGTAGACGCCCATAATTGTCACTGACGGCTGGAAAGAAAGGCAGAGGCCCAACCCTGTGGACGGAAGACAACGGTTATTGATGCTTACGCCATGAGTGACAGGGATCTTATTTTATACTATGTGTTGACCAGTGGAAACAGGCTCTGACTGTAGTTCTGACGAGACCTGTTTGTGGCGTTGTGGACGTACTGCACCCTGACAAAGTACTGTATGAGCAGACGCTTTGGTTGTCTATTGTTGTATTTATTTAGAGTATGTAGACTACGGTGTGGATGGATGTGTATGACCTCTAACCTGTGACAATGCCAGTGATGTACAGCTGATTGATGGTCCTGGCCAAAGCACTGACCGCCATGCCGAAGCCACTCAGGACACCGCCCACCATCACTGTTGCACGGCAACCACTAACACACTGCATAAAGGGCCTAAAGAGGAAAACAAACAAACAAAAGCTTCAACAGAATCAGAATAATTTTATCAGCCTTAAATGGCTGAGGGTGGAAGAGTGAGTTTCACAGCTTAAAATGTGTCTAAATTATACGAATGTCAATAATATTGTTCCAATGTACTTGTGCGACTATTTTACCAAAAAGAGAGAATACCACAAACACACCACAAGAGGGCGGACAACCGATTTGGTTCCTTTTAGGTTTAAGAGCTGTATGGGAAAGGATACCTTCTTATATACAGCAGCCATTATGTGGAATGGGCTACCAAAGCAACTCAAGATGATTACCTCCATAGGTACCTTAAAGTCCTCATTAAAAGCATGGCTGAGAGATCAATTGCCATAATACATTAGCAGTAAAATGTATGATAAAGTATTTATAATGTATTAATCTTAATAATATTTGCTGAATAAAAAAATAAAAAAACTATTGTAGATTTAGGTCAAAATAGTCTAACTGAACATAGGAATGTATATGGACTAGAAACTACTGTATATTTTATTGTATTGATTGTATTTTAAATGAAATTATGGTTTAACATGTTTGTATCCCACTCTTTACCATCTTAAAAATGACCACAATGGAAATACACCATTAGGCATTATTGTGTTTATCCTTTTGATGTTTTAATTGTAGTTGGGGCATCTCTTGTTAGAGGAGCCCCTATTATTTTTTTTTATTAATAAAGAAATTCAGTCAATCAACAGTAGTACTACAAACACAAATCAGACCACATTCACTCACAAATTGCGACAAAACAGAAACAATGTGTACATTAGCATAACAAATAACATGTATTTCCATTAGTGAATTATGTATTACGACACTCAACGATGTGAACACAAAACATGGTTTTATTATTTTCCACTTATCCGTAATGGATGGCACACAAAACAAAACATATCTGTGGACATGATTCGGAAACAATGGATATAAAGCATCATAGCATTCTAAAATGTATTTGCAAGCTCTTGCCAAAGCCAAATGGATCACTTAGGCCTGTCACAATAATGAAGTAAAATGACACAAACTTCAACTTAGTGTTTCTCTCAGTCCTTTGAAGTGTACAGTATAATTATTATGATCTTTGGGCTATCATGCCTTTTTGCTCTATGCTCTCATTATGTCTGCTGGAGTTGCATGACCAGGGCACGAATAGAGGACCACGATTTCTCGTCTGAATGAAACTTAAATAAAAATATCTGGTTCATTTATCATATTATTTTATTTTATCATCTTTCATTGCCATTTTAACAAAGAATAAGAAAAGAAACAAAAAGCAATACAATATTAAAGGAAACAGGGAACAATGTAAAGTTAGCCTCACAAGACCATCCTGATCTTGCGAGCTTCGGTCTGGAAAGCCTAGAAATCATTGTGAATGTGTCCGAGTCAAGTCAAGTCAAGTCAAGTTTATTTATATAGCCCTTAATCACATTACACTCTCAAAAGGTTGTACAACCCATTTTTCACACACAGGTCCCTTACTGAGTTCTACAGAATGTGGAGCCTTAACCAGATATGCGGCCTCCACACCACTAGGGGCGGTATACCAGGGACGGTATTACCCCTCCCAACTGCTCCAGATGTGGAGACCCCCCCCAGCGGCAGCCAATGAGGTAAACGAGCAGGGTATAAAGAGAGGAGTGGAAAGAGAAAATAGGGAGAGAAGAGAAGAGAAGAGAAGAGAAGAGAAGAGAAACGAAACGAAACGAAACGAAACGAAACGAAACGAAACGAAACGAAACGGAGCACCAGGACCGATATTGCGGTATATGTGTATCCCCAACTAACTTATTTTCTGTTCCAGGAAGCTGAGAGAACCCACACCCGGAGGACCAAGCGGGACAAACAAACAACCAACCAACCAACCACCCACCCACCGTATTTCTTGTGCAATAAAGTGAGGTTGTATCCCCACCCAAAGTGTGCCCGCCTGTATTTCCCGTCCCATCTCTGCCACGTGGGGGAGTCACAATAAGTAGACTACAATAGTAGTCTCGCAGAGCCAGCCTTTACTTACGGAAAGTCTGGGACACAGCGCTGGATAACTGCATCAGGCTATATGTATCAGACGTTCAGCAGTTTCTTATGTGATGTAGTGCTAATGAACGGAAGAGGCTGATACTATGCCAGAAGCAACACAAACTGAAACTACAATAATTGAAAAACAAGTATTGCTTATTTTGAAGAATAGAAAATCTGCTTATTATGCAGGTTTGCATTTGAGTAAGTAAGATGTGTGCAAATGACAGCTGTACAGACGTGATTGTATGGACTATATAGAAACAAAATAATGTTGTTTGTGTAGTGCAGCTGAGTAACCAAATACTGTGTTTATTACTGAATGTTATGAGTAGCTGTGTGTGACATAGTGCCGATGTGTGATGTTGTTTTTATGTAAGCTTGAGAAGGTTTGAAGCATGTGTGTCATACACACTCATGTACACAAACTATGTCTTTTGTGGTCCAGCATATTACCCTATAAAAGCGGCCTAGCCTGCATTTGGATTGTTATCAGTGAGGGGTGTTGACAGTGCCCTTGTCAGTATGCGGACGTACCCCCTGCATGAAGCACAGAAGTCATGATGGCCGGCACCCATGAAGTCTCTGTGTTGCTGGCGCTGAACTCCGACTGCAGGTCTGTGTAGAGAAGATACCAATGCACGAAGGGAAGGCCAGTGTTAGCGCAAGAACCAAGATGGTGGATAAAAGCACCATCCAGCCCCAGCCTCCATCAGGGGCCACCGCTTGGCTGTCACCAGCCGGGCTCCCCGCCTGCGGTCCATCGGTGCTGGGGGTGGAGGGATAGGCCGCCGGCTCTTCTTTGCTGGTCACTGAATCACTGTGCTCTGCCCCTGGTGCTGGGTTACATTCTGCATCCTTTCTGGTGCCTCTCTGGGGGAGGCTGTGGTCACCTCTGCTGTGCTGGTTTCTGGAGGTCGGAGAGTCGCAGTGACTGTCCACCTCTTGTGTCATCCTGCAGGTGCTTCTGTTGGTTGGGAGAAAGCAGACAGCAGGTTATGAGAAATGGAACTAAAGTAGCTCCATCAGATAAAACATTAGGTTGTATTTAATAAACAAATATACTTTTGTTACAACAAAAAAAACATAACGTAATAAAAGTATATTTATATTTTCATGTTATTATTTTAGTAAAAAATATATAAATATATTTTAGGCTACATAAATTAAAAACTGTCAATGGCATAATGTTATTTTTCAAATTATTATTTAATCCAATAATCTATTCACCTTATTACCGTATTTATCGTTATGGGAACCGCGCAGACTTGCACCTGCAGTTCCTGCACTATAGGTAGGCTACTGTTATTGACTGCAGTCAGTAGGCTATGGACCAAACATGTTTGTGATTAATAGCCAGGGTTGGGAAGTAACTGATTACATGTTATTATTTACTTGTGGTCTGATTACAAAAAACTGTAACTGTAATCCATTACAATTACAAGATAAAATAGTGGAATGAGATTACAGGTATATATTTTTTAAATTAGATAATTACTTCTAGGACTACTTTCAAACATAAAAGGGAAGTTTGCAGAAGACAAATGCATGAAACAATTGAATCTACTTTTTTAACCTTTCATTAACGTTTAACAATAATTGAAATAAAGTCCTACTTTAATATGATCCCCTACGCAACATATACGGTCACAAAAATAGAAAGATTTTGCTTTGGATGGCATTTCAAAGAACAGTGTTTACGTGTAAGTAATCTAAAAGTAATGAAAAGTAATCATTTTATGTTACTAAATGTATATAATCCAAAAATTACGTTACTGATTATTATTTTAATCTGGTAACTAGAAACTGTAACGGATTACATTTAAAAAGTAACCTACCCAACCCTGTTAATAGCTTTGCCTATATTGCCCATTAATACTACTAGACTACTGTCTCATGTAATTATTATATTTTACATCCATTATAGCTAACATTTTACCTATCCACTCACCGTTTTCTTATTTTAGTATAATGTATGGTGGGAAGGGGAAACAGATATCCAGATATATATATATATATATATATATATATATATATATATGGAATGTTCTGTCGAACTTTTAACCAGGGAGTATATTGTGTAAATGGCTAGTGGAGCACCCTGAGTACCGGGCGCATGTGCAACGCGGCCTCCTGAACTGATGCCATATTCATTTTCAGTTGAATATATCCTACACAGCCATTCATTCTGACAAAAAATAATTAATAAGCAAGACAAAAAGAATTAAATAAACATCGGCGGCCTCTGTGTTGGTTAGGCTAATTGAAATGTAATGGTAGGGTAGGGATTAGAGACCTGAAACAAGTTAGCCACCTGACATGCTTGTGAAAATGTAATAGCACTAATTTCCAAAATATATAAGTAAAATGATTATGCCCACAGCAAGATTCAACACAACATTCCAAAATATTTAACAACAGGGGGCAGCATTTTCTTGCACAGACTGTTAGTGCAGACAGTTAATTTCCGTTTCCTGCAGTCGACTTTCGACAATACGAGAAGGCTACAAGTTTACAGCTCTGGTATATACCGCGCACGGTATGTCATTACCAATGTTTACAACAGCGTTGTATTATCAGTTTAGCTTAATGTAATATCGAGTATGGGTAAATATATATATTTGATTTAACTTAGATATGTAAAGGAGTTAATTTAATTTGTATATCTGTCTTAGCAGTTTTGTCCTGACCTTTATGTCAGCTAGCACTGAGCTAACTTGTAAATACTGTACCGGTAGGGAGGGATATGTTAGCATGTCAGTTAATTGCTGAACTAGCCTATTTTCCCAACTGCGCAGCTATCCTACAAGGATTGATCTTACCAACGTTGTCTTATTTTATGGGACCTTTTAACTGCCAAGTTCTAATAAATCAAATCACATTGTCATACTTTAAATCAGTGTTTAAGTGATTCCATAACCTTTAACAGGCGAGACTGGAACATGACTGGACGACGTGTTGCCCTGAAAGCCATTGACTGGTTGGCTTTTGCAGAGAGGGTGCCACCAAATCAGAGGACCATGTTTAATAACCTGAAGACCCGCAGTGATGCCATCGCTGCCAAGTCAGTGCTTTGATGACAATTTATAAGATACCGTTTTGGGTGCAGGTTAGATGGATGTCATCTATTTATCATGAAACACAAACTTGCTTCCTATGCTATTCATCTCTACAGGCTAACTTCCTTGCCAGAGAAGCCAGCTGCAATTGACTGGAGCTTCTACAAGTCTGCAGTAGCTCAAGCTGGCATGGTGGATGAGTTTGAAAAGAAGGTTAGTGTTTGTGATTGAGAATTTATTTGAATGGTACCATTTTATTAGCCTGGTTTGACCAGACCATATTCACTTTGTGAATAGGCTTGACCACGCTCTTTTTGGGAAGTTTTCCAGTCGTTTCCTCCTACTTCGCGTAGTAGACCTCTGGTTAATTTTGAAACTATATACCAGGGATGCCCAACTCCGGTCCTGGAGGGCCCCTATCCAGCTTGTTTTAGATGTCTCCCTGCTCCAACACACCTGACTCAAATCAATGGGCTTCTGCAGAGACTGATACGAGCCATTCATTAGAATCAGGTGTGTTGGAGCAGGGAGACATCCCAAACATGCAGGGCTGTAGCTCTCCAGGACCAGGGTTGGGCACCCCTGCTATAGACCTTTCCGACTAGGGCTGTAAGACCCGCCCCCATTGGTTACGGCGGCTAATGTCCATAGAACTATCTAATGTCCCACACACTTTTGTAGCTTGTGGGACATTATTATTCTCTGATTGATTTCCTATCTGGTATAAATACTGAAGAAATATGGTATTTATGCCAATTTTGTATCAATCTATTGTAAAAAGAATGCCATTAGAATGACACTGAAAATAAGTATATTTTGACGGTAGCATTCTATAGGCTGATCGATTATGAAAATAATAATTATATTTTCTTTTCCAATATTAAAATCACGATTATTTGATATGATTACTCATTGACTTTGGAAATATGTTGCATAAGCTAAAAAAACTGAAAGAAATCAGCAATGGAAAAAACTGAAATCCCTACTTTTCACCTTACACATTCACTGTGAGGGGCAAGAGTGCGCATGCACCTGTCATTCAGAACACATGACAGAATAAGAGTTTACTTACAAATTGTAATGTGCAAAATAATTTTTTGGATTATATCCATCCATCTTCTCCCGCTTATCCGGAGTCGGGTCGCGGCTTGATTATATTGTTTTTGTAAAATTTGAAATCACGATTAAAATGTGATTAATTGCACATACATAGAATATAAATACTTTTGGTTGCTGTATTTTCTGAACCTTGGTATTTAAAAAAAAAAATTTATTTTAGAGAATCTTGTGAAAAACATTACTAGGAAGGTCTCATTCAAACTTTAGAAGTATGGTTTCAGATACAGTAAACTCAACATTAGAAATTCAGTTATATGGAACAACCATACTGATTATTTCATCCCTGCTTCAGTTTGAAGAAAACAATATGAAGTTATGGCTGATGTTGTTAATGGTCGACATTGTTTTGTGTCATCTCAGTTCAACTCTCTGAAGATTCCTGAGCCTGTAGACACCCAGACATCTATCATTAATACTCAGGAAGCAGAAGCAGTAAGTGCAACTGTAGAACTCATGGACCCATTTAATCAGAGACAACAATAAACAACCTAACAATTGCTATGAATTTAGAGGTCTAATGGCTATTTTCATAAAGACACTTTCACTGTCCCATTTCTTTAGTTGACATGCTATCAACAATATATGATATATAATATGGAGTGTGAAAGCAGTCTTTGTGCAATATGCACTGTAAAGAAGCATATATCACTTTCTTTATGTTGATAAAAAAAATGAAGTTGTGTTGGTAAAGAACATGGTTATAAGGTTATTGAGGTGGCAATAGATATGTATTTTCACAATGAATATTTAAAAAAATGTACCTTTTGAAAATACCTAATTCTGAGCTAATCTTTTTTATTATTTTTTTATTGTTGCTTTTTTAGAATAAGGCCGCAGCTGCTTACATTGAGGCATCCAAAGCCCGTATTTCGGAATATAAGAAACAGGTGAGGATTGTTTAATTTAGGAAAACAGTCCTGTGATGTCTGATGGGAGGGGATGTTCACATTTACAGTGTTTAAAGTGTAACTGCACCATAAAATTTGTTTTTTGACCTGTAAAGAAAGTAATACGATTGATCTGTGATGATACGCATCAATGCTGCTGCTGTTAATGACAAAATTACAGTTTTTATAAAAATCTGCATTTTAAGGGCTGAATCAGAAATAACTACATGTCATATCCGTTAAAACTCACCCCAAGGACCTGGCTGGATTTCAGCGGTACACTCAGTACGCTCATACGTCATCAAATTCAAGGGTTAGCATTAATGTTAATGGCGATCACCCTCAAAGCCCCTCCCCTCCCCCAGTAAGCTCCTTGATGCAACTTTCAAAGTTGTAGTGGGTGGAGTCAGGTTCAGAGCTAGGGTGTAGTTACACTTAAATGCACACAAATGTACCATTCACACAATGACCCGGCTACAAGCTAGACATTGAACTACTATTCTAGCTAATTGCATCTTGGGAGATTAGGAAGTTTCAGGGGTATAATTAATATGTTTTACAGTTTACTCCATACATTTCCTTATTATATTTCAAAAGCCACATTAGATTAAAAATCAAATACAATCTACCAGTTTTGTCATTGATCTATTTTGCTTTTTCCTACCTGCAGCTTGACAAGTTCAGCAACATGATTCCCTTTGACCAGATGACCATTGAAGACCTCAATGACACTTTCCCTGAAACAAAGCTGGACAAGGAGAAACACCCATACTGGCCTCATAAGCCCATTGCTGATTTATAAAAGCACTTTTGCCCTCCCAAGTAAAAGCTTGATAATGTACTATCCTACAATATTTGACTATCATATTTGTATAAACGGAAAAAATATTAAATGGTTTGTGAAAACAAATCATGTAAAAGAAGCCTGACTTGATACATTGTTTTTTCTTTTCATTAATGGAATTTGTGGTGATAAGGGATAATGTTAGCCTGGTGGTGAATAATAGGTCTGACCACGCTCCATTGGGAAGTGTTCCCAGTCGTTTCCTCCTACTTGGCGTAGACCTCTTATTAATTTATAAACAATTTGACAGCGCTGAACCAATCGGCATTGCTACATCTGTTTTGATCGCCTTATCTAGCTCTACCACCATGTAGAAACACCGCTGACTTCAACGTCATCTCTCTAACCCACGGTGATTGGGCCGCCCGCAGTGTGGCTGTGTGAACGCTAATGTGATCAGGGTTTCCAGACTGTAATCTCAGTGAAATAAATTGAGCTGAGAGCATAGTCGGGCAGAGCCAGGCTAGGGTAATGTACCCAGTCTATAAAAATATAAATTTTAAGGCTGTGTAAAGCCATTTACTTGCTAGGATGACTGTAATGGAATCTTTTACCAGGAGGGGGCAGTAACTAACTTTTGTTTTGACTTAGTGGGCAGTAGTCTCTTGCAGTAGAACAAACAGTAGGCCTACAACTAGTTAGCTGTCTTGTCATCTGCAGCATTTATAAAGTGGATATAACTTAAGGTGAGACACCAATAGGTTTTACTTGTATAACTGAAACTTTACAAGTTCAAAATATACATAAAAACCGTTTTTTTTATTTATTTTTTTGTTGCTGCAAATGAGGCCTATGGTTGCTCATAAAATAGATCATATATTTGCATAAAATGCCAATCCATATTCCAGCACATTGATTAGTCAGATTGATTTGTTTGGTTTTATTGTGATAATATACTGTACCAATTTGCTATAAAGTTACAGAAGGGTTAGTCAAAATATAAATTTTCATATATATTAACAATATACCACTCCTGTGTGTGACGGACCCTTATTCCCCCACATATTTACTGATAAAATGCCACTTAAAATGAGAATGATAAAAGATATTTTAAAAAAAACATCTTAACTTGCTGTAAAACCTAAGAAACTGTAAAATAAGGATGCACAGCTGCTTTGAAGTGCAAGGAATATTACTTGCATTTAACCTACAGGAAATGTCATTTTGAGAAAATGGCTGATAGAGATGAGTTAACAATAAAAAACACTTTGCATACACATTGTTGTTGGTATTGTGAATGCATCTCCATACTGAATCATATATCATTAAAGCTTGTTTTCTAGAGGACAATGTTGGCTAGTCCATGTCCATTTCCTCTGTAGGCTACATGTAGAGTCTTTACATGGAAACTGCCACGAAAGACGACATTTACGCGAGATACTTGGTACACAATAGTTGCTATATTTTGTTTATCGTGTTGCCAGTTCCATGTTTAGTGATAGGTAGCCATGAAGGTTATAGTAAGAAGATGTAAATGTATTCCACCTGGGATAAAATATTTATTTCAATATTCTTTACAGAGCTCAACATGCAGCTCTATTTTTTTATGAACTAAATAGAAGCCTATAAATGTAACCAAATGCCTTCATTTAACTCGATAGGAATACAATTTAAGTGAAAACCTGTCCCATGTCTGAACCCCAGGTACCTATGGTATCAGATGTACTCTATTGAATAAAGGATATATATATCTATCTACTGTATATTATATATATATATATATATAAGGATATGTTTTAGATTAGTTTCTTTATAAAAACCTTTAAAGAATTTCAGCAGGCATGGAGGCAGAAGAAGGATTCAATAACAGAAGCAGGCTTTCAGCAGTCTCACATTTTTCAGATAGACAAGTGAAAGGAAATTTCACTGTCAGCACATTGCATGTTTCTTAGGCCCCTATTCCCATTCCCCCTACCATATACTCACTCATGTTATGCATTCCGTAGGAGAGCTGTGATAATCCCCGGTGAATTCTAAACACGATGTCATTCCAATGGGCACATGCCTTGTGAGTCTATGCAGCAACAGCTTACTCCACAGCCCCCTTTGCATATATAAATATTGCAAGTACTATAATGTTATTTCTCTGTATTTCTGTATTTCTTTATGGGAAGCATATATTGCATACATATATATATATATAATATACATATGTGCATGTATTCCCTCTCTGTAAAGCACATTAAGCTGCAATTCTGTATGAAAAGTGCTATAATAATAATGATTATTTTTTTATTATTATATGTACATTAAATCATTAAAAAAAGTTTAATGTCAAGTTGTCCTTGCAAATAATGTCATTATATGCCTGGTTGACTAAAGGTTAAATAAATAGAACACAACATGTCAACATGTAATGTGTAATTCCCAAATGAGTTTGATAATGTCTAGTAATCTGCTTTCTAATGTGCAACTGCCTATAGTTTTTATTCAAATGAGAGCACAAAGTTGCATTTGTCTTAATTTGTTTACATACATTGATTACTCCAATGGGGTCAGAGGTCATGAGTCTTCATGACTCTTATAGCTCTGGCATGGCCTTGCCAGTGCAAGAGGAACCTGAACTTTCATCAAGGGTCACTCGCTGTCGTCTGTGCAAAACTATTAGAAGTGACACCCGACATGCTTGTGTGTGTGTGCGTGTGTACCTTGGGCATCTATGGCTCCACTTTCTCTAAGCTCAGCCATTCCTTCTTCAGCTGACAATTCAGCTGTCACAAACACATGTCCCCTCACTAACTGTTGCTATAGAATACATCTCTGCATGCTGTAGTCTACAGCCTGTAATTATTTTTCTACATTGTCACACCACCCTGCACCTTTGTGATATTCACAAAATGTATTGGATTTTATTTAATAAAGACAAAGAAGAATCTGCAATTGGACCATTATTTGGTGTTAGTGTAAAGTGAGTTTTGATATAATATAGTGTAAATGTTAGGGTGTGTGCTGTGTTAATCTTGAGATGATGTGTGAGGGCCCTCAAATTCCTCTAATACTATCCTGAATTAGACCAGTGTGTCATGGGGTTGGGTTTCTATGTAACATGTGTCTCTGTTCAGCATACACACACCCAAGTGTTCTATGCAACCTTGATTTTGTGGCCAGTCCCACATAACAGTAATGATTAATTGTGATCCTGCTTCCCTGTAATAATGATCCACAGCAGAGATTTAAGGCAAAACCAAGGTATTTATTTAACAATGGGGGTTTTAATGAAATTATAAATCTCTGCTAATTAATTTAAAGATATATAATAATACATTACTTGCAGGCTGTAGCAGCATAACAATGATACATTTAAAATATTAAAGGGACATGCTATATGACCCATTCTGTTTAATTGTCAGCTGCATCTAAAGCTCAGATCCCCTGTGACCTACAGTAGTATGCTTCAAATATTGGATGAGTTGTATATTAGGAACTATGACATCATCGTAATAGCGCACAATACCTTTATGTAAGATTATGTTTTAAGATTGAATATTTTCCTGGTATCTATATTATAAAAATATGAGAATAAATGACCTAACGAGGGGGTTACATTTTGGGTGAATGTGTATATCAAATTATATCTCTTGATGAGCTCTTTCTATTGTCAAAGGGCACAAGTTAATTCTTAATTAGTTTGGAGTTATTCATTAAAAACCAAAAGACTTAAATTCTGAACATACTAAGGCAGTTGGTGCCAAAAGGCCTAACTGCACTTATGCCCCTTTGGCATTGAGAAATATATTTAGAAAGCCTGTCATAAGGATTTGTTTATGTTATATTTAGAGTTTATCACAATAGATTGTTATATATTTTAAACTGTATGTAATGCTTTGTTCCTATTGTCATCAGAGGGCCCATGCATTTATACGTAATGGATTGTAATATTGGAGAAATGTCTGGTTCTCACCCCTCAATGAGCTATTTGCCATGCCCATTCATGTGACTGGATGTAGGACAAAACTGAATATCTAACTAAAACATTTTTCCCTTCAGCCTCCTATCCATCATTGACTGCTTGTAAAGCAAAACAACTCACATCCGCTGCTGTGAGAAAAATCAAAGTGTTCGCTTCCTACCTATCCATCACACCAGCTATTATACTGCTCATTTAGACTTCCATCAAACGTCACACATTCAATTCCACAATATATCATGGCCCATCATTGTGTTATTCTTCAAGGCTATATACCCTTGTCTTCCCCCGGAGATTAATTTCTGAATTTAGGTAGGAAATGTTTTTTATCTTCTCTGCTGTCTTCCTAAGGCCTCGGCCCAGGTCAAGGGTCGGGTCGGGGTTGGTCTGGTAACCATGGATATTTCTTCACTATAAGGCAAAGCCACTGGTGCTCATTGAACCGTGCAAGCGCACATCTCCTGACATGCTTGACCAAACGTCAAGACAAGGCTGAGGGGCCAGGAGAGCAGGAAGGTTGCACACTACTGCAAATAATCACAGCAGCGGCTCAGCCTGATAAATGGCAGTTTCTTATTTGTGTTCAATTACAAGATTAGCTCTGGCCACAAAGCAGTCTTTGTTATTTACATTTCTGATTATTGCATGAAGGTTAATATCACAGCAGGTCACAGTAATGAGAATTCCAAAGATAGAAGGTGTGAAAGAATATATTAGAAATGTAAAGTGGTGATGGCAAGGCTGTGGCATTTTAAGATAAAACAACTAATCTTTTCAAACCTTCTCAAACCCAATTGACTGTGTGTGTGTGTGTGTGTGTGTGTGTGTGTGTGTGTGTGCACGTGTGTGCTCATGTGCGAGTGCCTGTTTGTGTGCGTTTGTGTCACAAATGCATACTGGTATGCAAGTTTGTAACAGAATATAATTGATCAGTGCCATCAAGACCCAGACATTTGGCAGTGGGCTCCATCTTCTACCCTACAACACACCAAGCCCCCGGTATGGTGACATCATGAGAAAGCTGTCCCCTTGTCGACAAGGCTCACCGTTGCGATTGGGGGTGCTGAAAACAGCACCCCCAATCGCAGTAAATGAAAAAAATGCAGGGGGAGGGGAAGCGAGCACAAGTAAATAAAAGTGCCATTTGCACTTTGTCTGACGTCTTTTAGTCCTTCGGCTCCACTCTCTTATGAGCCGTTGACCGCCAGGAGTTCCCAGGAGCCTATTGAGCACGGCGCTGCAATGGGCTTGTTTGCTGAAAAGCCCGGGTTTCCCAGAGCCAACGTGAGTCGACAGCAGCCGTCCATTCATTGAAAGTTAATTGAGAAACAGGGGAATGTATCAGAACAATACAAAGAAGGGAGTAGATCGCGTGACCAAATCACCATTCACACGCAGCTATTATCTGGCCATTCTGTGGATATCAACTAACACTGGGAGTCTCCATGTAATAGGTGTGAATGTTTCTACAGACAGTTATGTTGTTATTTTGTCAACGTAAAATGTGCTTATCAATTATATAATATATATGTGTTCTCAATAACACCCACGTAAGAAAACCTCATTTTAAGATAGTGCTGTCAAGAAGGTAAAATGATAGCCAAAGCAAAGATAGGTGTTTTATACTGGTAGAATTAGAAACCTCCCTTGTCTCTAATGCGCACCGCTCCATTCCTCGATGCCTTGACACCCGACAACTAGAAACGAGCGCCCATGCCATGACCCCACTATGACCCGACACCCGAGCTCCTAATCCTGTCGTTCCTCTGTGTAGGTTGAGGCGGGGCGACGGGGCTCAGCCATGTGGGGGTTATGAGGCATTCTTGGAGTCGCCTTATTGGCCTTGTTGACTCTCCCATGCTCTCCCTGTGGATGGGTCCATGCCACCTGATGGCTGCTTTCTTGGACTTCAACACAAATGATGTCTTTGTGAATGTTACAGCTGTGGACAGCGTAGATCATTTAGAATATGGATGGTATACATCGCCCCTGGCTCACTGTTTGCATTTCAAACACTACATAGGCAAGGTGGGGGTGCGCGCGGGGGCGGGAAGGAGGGGGGGGGGGTGGTGGTTTAGGTTAGAGAATTACTGATTCTGTAAGGGAGGAGTGGAGAGGAGCGCCAGCCTCTTCTCAATGATGTGGGAGCTGCATGCACTTTTTCTGACCTTTAACCTGATCTTTGATTATCTGTGCTTTTCTTTATTCTTAGCTATTTGGGATTAGTAGGAACTGATTAGCATAAAATAAACGCATCCGTCTTTGAACAGGAAGTACTTCATTTCCTCGCATAGGGACACTGGGTTCATTTGACTACATAGCACACTAAAGTCATCAGTGTGACTAGACATTTGCAAAGTGTGTGTGCGAGTGTGTGTATGAGTGTACTCCACAATTGAAACGAGTACTCCCTAACAGCGTCCTAGGTCTAGCTTGGTCATTTTGAAAGAATGTGTCAAATGTGTATGTCGTAGCAAACTATGATAATAAGTATAAAATAAAAAAATAAAAACAAAATAAAACCACACATTTGAACTTTTCCACTTGACTGTAACCTCCAGCTGTAGAAGGCATTCGTTGATATCGGTTGATATTGACGCCATTTTGTACATTTTATGAACCATAATCAACTGGGGCCCCACCACTGAGACGGGACTGACGGACATGAAACATGATTGCGCGCTGAACCCTAAAATCCTCCATTCAAGGGAGCTGTGACACATTTAATAGCCTTAACAACACGTCCATCAAACACACGGCTAAAAATGGATTTCATTGACGCAGGCTATCTTCTCAGTGATAGACGAGAGCGACGTCTCGTGCACGCGAGGAGGACCTCATAACGGGAAGGACAGGCCGGTATTGTGTCACATTGACGGTGTCAAGACTGCAGCCGCAGCAGTGAGCCGAGGCTCTGCTGCGGCTCTGCGTGGGTGGCGGCTATCTCCCGGGTTCGGGAGTGTGTTCATGTGCGCTGGGGGTAGGCCGTGTGCACACCGCGGACACAGTGCCTACAAGAAGAGAGAGGGGAGAAAAAAAACAGAGACCCTATTGATTCCAGTCAGGGCGGTGGGCATGGGGAAGCTCTGTGTGTTTGTGTGTGAAGTCAACACATTCCCCAAATTCCAACCCTTCCCGGGGAGAAATAGATGTGAAAGTCACTTCAATGAGCTCACTAGTGTCCATCTCGCTTCACTCCAGGGGTCTTGCAGTCCTTACTGCCAATGAAGTGAATGAAGTTTGCTGTGCACTGCACTTTTTTAACAGCTTGATGGTTTTTCTCTCGTTTATTTTTAATTTGGCCCATGAGAGAGGACTCCTAATTGAATCACACTGACACAGCGCAGAGAACAGAACAGTGATCATATGGGACTCGTTCTGCAGCAACTATGGCAGCTCGACTCACAATTGGCCTTGTCCATGAAGTCTCAAGCCTCTGTGTTAAAATGTCCGATACTAACTGACATCTACACCAGAAAAGATTATAATATATATTTGCCCAAAGTCAATATGTGGAAAGTATGTGGACAATTAAACTTGTAGTCATGAAATTCATGGCCCGGGACCTTTTACCTAATAATACAAGTGTCTAAGTGTAACAGGTGGAGTTTGGGCTGAGTTGCGGAACAATTTGCCAGTAGGGAAGATTACAGAGCCAGATACAGTATCATTTCCTTCAAATTCAAATATAGCCTTAAGTTAAGAAACAGTCTATTACTATAACAATTTAAGGTGATGACAGCTATTATTTTAATAACAAAACGTGTCGGTGGAAACATTGTCAAAGACCAACCAAGCAAGCCCAACCCTCCTGCTCCAAGACTTCTGTGAACCTTCTTGCTGAGAGTGAGAAGGTTCACAGCAAGGTACTGTTACCATAGGAACTCTGTTTGCATTTCCCAGTGAGCAATTCTGGGGCCTCTGGCTTTCACATGGAATTCAGACATTCATTTGAATGCACAGGACTGTCTGTATGGGCCAACTTAATGAAAGAGATTCTTGGTGCATTTCCGTTTAAGTGTGAATGTAAAAGAAAAGAGCCACAGCCATACGTTGGGTATTAGCCTATCTTGTAAGGCCTGCAGGCGATATCTGGTGTAGCAGCATGGTGCAGATGTTTACATCTCTGACTTGTTCTCAGTGTAATTTGAGGTGAACCCATTAAGAAGCCCATGTAAAAAGTACAAATAGAAAAGGTGCAATTTAGCAGAATCTGCAATGCCAATCAAAACTCGGACTCCGGCTGAGGATAGCTGCCTTCTACCTCGTGGCCAATCACAGTGCTGCGTTGAGGTCTGTCTTGTGTCTTCTCTCTCTGCCTCATACCAAGCTGCTGCACAAGAACAAAGAGGCCTTTCACATTGACCTTGACACACGGCCACCCCCATCACCACAGGAACCAATTCAGAGGAATCCACCCCAACTCTGATATCAATCTCTCTCTAACCCTGGCAGGCCGCCTCAGCCCAAGACTGAGGTGAATCTTGGGGAGAGGAATTATGCCCATAATATACAGGTTTCTATTCAGAGTTTATGGAAAAATAACTACATTTCCATCTATATGCCTCACCAAGGAACACTTAAAACTCATAAACAATGTATGTGCATATGTGTATAGGTATGGTGTTATAATTGGTCTGATTCTGTTGGACTCTTCTTTATTATTATAATGTAACATGTCATTATTCAATTCTTTTTTACTCAGAAGTTTAGAGTATAACTATTTTTAACATTATAGATCGGAGCAGGGGTTTCCAAACTTTTAAACTCACAACCCCCAAAATAACAGTGCCAGGTGGCAGAAGCATAACAGCCATATTATTATATAGTATTTTAATATTGTCTAGTATCAGAATACATCAGTAATGTTTAAACTGCACAACTACTAGCTATTATGGATAAAATATGCTATTCCTATTTTAAAATATTTCATTTCTGAAAATAATCTCTTTACCTCTGTGCTTTGCGACCCCCACTTTGAGAACCACTAGATAATAAAAAAAAAGGTAAAGGTGCTTTTATTGTCACATACACGTGGTGAAATTCACTCAAAGAGGATAAATGTGAGACCTTGTGAAATGCTGCTCCAAGAAATATTTTATTCACAGGTGAAAATTTCAATACAATTATACAGCCTGAAAAGCAGATATACATTCAGGCATTTAATGGCGCATATTTCTCCATTTTCTTTACAAAATAAAAATAAAATCAGGTTTTAATTTCATACATTTCTGTCATAAGAAATAACTTCAAAACTGTACAAGTTTTTACAAAGCACTTTGCTTTCAAATATGCAAAGTTCATTCACATTTTATACACGTAAAAACCAAACAGGCTCTGCTACATTTAAAACCTGGGAGTTCTTCGTCTGTGTCTCAAAATTGAGAAAGAACGGCGGTTCAGGCACACATTCCACAATGGGCCCTGGTTGGCTTTGAGCACACAGTCCAACCTGGCAACATTTTAGAGAGTCTCCATTGTCTGCTTCCAACTAGTCACCAGACAGCGACAAGAGAGGCACCTGTTCATCAGTGCCGCTGGCTACACCTCCCTTCCTCGCTCCTCACTGCCAAGGGCTCTGCTCCCCTCCTGATGCAGCCAGGGCATTTGGTCCAAGCACAGCGAGCTAACCTGAGCCAGTCAAGTCAGCCAGATGTGTCAGTCTGCGTCCACGTGACAAGGGTTGGTCCCCTGCTTCAGCGCCTCCCTGTACACCCGGAGGAAGTCTCTGTAGCGCGGTGCGCAGCCCATCCAGGCCTCCCCGAACCTCACGGTCCCCGTGAAGAGGAAGTCGCCCTCCCCAGGCTTCACCCCGCACTGTCTGGGCATCTTCACCTGGCCGCTCCACCTCCTGAGCCTCACGCCCCCCGACACAAACACCCGCGTCTTCTGTCTGTACAGGTGGCTTATCTCCACGGAGACCGCCGACTTGTCCTCCTCTTGCTCCACCTTCGTGATGCTTCCTCGCGCCACTACACACAAAACACAGTGTAAGTAATACATTGTTACTATGGGAACAAACAGAAAGCCTACAGATCTCTGTGATTTGACCTGGACCTCATTTTCCATATGATATTTGCAACATTGGTAACATTGCAAATTGCTGTGTTTTGCTAATAATCAATTTCCTTCCTTCATTCTAGAGGTTTAAAGTATGCATGTCACAATGGATTGAACACAATGACATTTAGGTCAACATTGTTTGGAACCATCCTGTTCTAGCACAGTAGCTTACCGAAGTCACTGGTGCAGACTGCCAGGAGCATCTCAGAGTCAGTGCATGGCTGGCAGGGAGCTGAGAAAAGAGAGGGTGGGTTGGTGAGCTTTTAGGCTACATCATAGCATAGTACTCTACACGGCAACAGGAAAAGGCTTTGATTCATGTGATATGCCGTGCCTCGCAGTGCGTTTGGGGGGGGGGGGGAAATAAACACAACCTTGTTGTAAGGTCAATAACTTTCCACTTAACTACGTTGAGCACAAACACACAGCTGTTGTCTCCAGACCATGTAGGCACGTGCACATCACCCTCTACAAAACTAACTCAAAGGTCACTCACAGCAATCCATTTACAGTCTACGGAGAATATCTTTTTCCTATGTTGACGGCCTAACAGTAGTTGGCTCTGTTTTTCTTTCCTCCCCACCAAAACATCTCTGGGCGTGGCATGGCAGAAACATAGTTCGACACTGCTTAAAGAAAATGCGTATGTCTGCTGCGTATGTGTGTAAGCATGTAATGTCCTTGGGGGCACCACGCTCAACCATCCCTAACCGAACAGGACCGCCTTGGCGGTCCACAACAAACGAGAACCAGATGGAAGGGATCTTTCCCCAGCCCGAGGACCGAGGATAGTGGCACGCGTTTTATTACAATTACAATTACATGCAGTCAAACTGCAACCACGCGGTGCTAAAGTAGGCGTAATTACTTTTTCATTAGTCAAAAGGAAACAGAAATTAATCAGGATGAACAATATAACTAAATATGTCCACATCACCACTGCTCATTTCCACCAAACTACCCCTTTTGATATACGACAAACTATCCTCATAAATACAGAGGGGAAAATAACTGACTATTTAAGCAAAAAAAAGTTAATTAAATGTGAATTTACCCTGGCCAGATACTTAAAAGCCTGCCCCAGGCACAGATTCAGCTTTGTTTAGTCAACACGTCAGCTTGGTCTGTTGTCCAGACTCAAGGAGCCTCAAATTGCTTTACAACAGGAGAAAGCACTCTAATAATAGCAGTAAAGTCTGATTAGTTGTCTCAGGTGGTCCTGCAGCTGAGCAAGTTGGGGGAGGGAAGCTGTGTTTGTGCTGGAACTGCTGTGGTTTTACTTAGCTGTGGAATGGCCTACAAGGGCAGGGGGAGAGGAGGTGAACCAACCTAGTCAGCAATAGACCGAGGGTGGGGTGGCAAGGGCAAGATCCACTGCCTGAGAAACACCCTTAATCCAGGCCGACAGAAGACATTCCTTACAGTCCAGACTCCAGACAACATCCTTAAAGCTTAATCTGAGTTCCGAAAGTATTCTGGGAGTAGTAGGCTAGACTGACTGCAGGAATTAAGACACCGATTCTAAAAACACTTAAGAGAACAGCCTGTGACCTTGGTAAGGAGAGGGGGTCTTATTTTTAGCCGACTTGTGCGATAGCCCAGTTGCCGGTAGCGACACGAGGGGTGAGCACGTCTTGGGTCAACTTGTGCTGCAACACGAGGCACTGCTGCATAGGTCAGAGGTCACACAACTACAAGCTCAGAGTGCTTAGGAACAGCTGGGACGTCAGAGGACTTGAGCAGAGCCGGGCCCTTTGATGATGAGAGCCTGCCTGCCGCCACGGCAACAGGAGGAGTGAGGCCCTTAAAACCCAAACCGGGGAGCTCCCGCCCTCCGCTTCTTGTACAAAGCAGCGCTCACATGTCCGACATGAAACAGAACCGCAGGAATGGCCCGCGCGCAGTGTCAGCATCCCTTCCCGTTTTGAGGCCTCGTAGCGCTCCGAACAGAACCACTTCACAGAGCCTAGAAGAGGCAGGGTGGGGAGATATAGTGTCCCTTGGAAACATCTGGGCCCGGACGCATTCCACTCTAATGGAGCACAACTCAACTAAGACCACTCTGCACAGACGCGAGCCACTTCAAATACAACCAGGAGGAGAGGAGGAAGACGGATGAATGGCAGCGGGAATGGAAGAGGAAAAACACAATAATAACAACGTCAAACACAAAGAAAGAGGGGGGAAACGTGACGCGGCACGGGAGAGAGAGGGCGGGGTGGTAAAACAACGCAGGCCGAGGCTGAAGGGAATCAAATGTGCCGGTAGTATTAGTGCTAGGAGGACCTCCTCACATCTGTATCCAACTGGATGGAGCACGACACAATCCCGGCATGGCAGGAAAGAGTGGAAAATGAGAAGAGAGGGACGATTAAATAAATAAAATCAGCAAAAGACAAGATGAAGGGGGTGGGGTGATGTTGTTGGTGTGGGGGAGTCAGCATAAGGATCCAACAGTTCAGGATTGGGGGTGCCCACTGCCGACCACCAGTGAATGACAGAGGATGATTGAGTAAGTCAAAGAGCTGCTATGTCAGGGCTGGCCAGCCACATCACCAGCTTATGCCCCAGAGACAACTCCCCACACACACACACGACTATCTTTTACTCGATCAATTTGTGACACAGGAAGTTGCCATGTGAACAGAGAGAGCCTTGTAAAACAGACCAGGCCCCCCTCATATTATGCTTTGCATGGGAAAAACAAAAATAATAGAAAGGTGAGAGAAAAATAATACAGTTGCTGCAGATTTCTCAGCTTGAAGGGGTGCAGGTTTGGCAGGTATGCACAGTGTGAAAATAGTAGGCTGTTTTTAAAGGGAGGCCCTGTGTTTGCCTCCCCCTGCTTCCACACACACACACACACACACACACACACACACTACATGGATACTTCACAGCACTAGGATTCTCGGGTCAACACTAATAGGATTCTCAATCTCCAATACAGGGTTCGTTTTGTAACTCTCGGTGAAGGATAATCTTACGTGTGTGAACTCAACATTTGATCCTTAAAACAAAAAGGTGCTATCTGGAGGGTGACTAATCTGTCGTACTGAACGCAAGGCTTCTATATTTTCAAAAAGACCACATGCTTCCATAACCAACCATGTAATCATGGTTGAAGAAATCCCCTCATGCTTTAATATTTAAAATAAATTTGAACAGCGCTGGAATTTCTTTTTAAATAAAAAGTTTCCACCAGTAGATGGCTGCATTTATTGCATGGCAGAGCCTGCCGAGACAGAGAATAAAATACATTATTTTCCTTATTTTGTGTAAAGTGAATCAGTTACCAAGAAGCACACAGAGCTCTACAGTGACTGATAGCCTAATACAAGCTACATGCCTAAAAATGGTATGACAGTTATCTTACCAGAGAGGGAGTGGAGGTCTGCTCCGGGCCTGTCGTTTACCAGCTCGTACTGGAACGCCGTGATCCTGCGGCTAATGTCCATGCACGGGATGGCCTCAATAAAGAGCGCCCCCTCCAGGATGCTGAAGCACAGCACCTTGCCCTGAGCCTGGTCTTGCTCGCGCAGCAGGAGCCGCAGCTTGCCGGTGCGGTCCAGGTAGATGTTGGTGCCACTAGAGTCTCTGGAGGGCTTTATGCAGACCGAGAGGCGTGCCGCAGCCGGAGAGACCGTGTTGGGCCGCAGGTTGACGATGATGGCCCCCGTTGGGTAGAGCCACTCCAGGGAGCCCTGGGAGCAACGCAGGTACACCTGCTCCACATCCCTGGCATGGCCTTCATGGGTCAAGCCACTAAAGGGAGCGGAGAGACACAGGTCAGAAGTTTGAGTTGACAAGCAGGAGATACCAGACGGACATATTGTATTCGAAGTGAATACTATGCTAGTAGAAACCACACAGTGAAAAACTTTGTGAATCGTAGAAATTGGCATTCAAGATCTTTTCGGCCTTTGTTCACAATATAGTTTTCGCAAACGGATTATAGGGCAACGGTGACTTAAAATGGCTGTCCTGGACGGAGCTAAACCAAGGTGAAAAGACTTGGCTGCGCGAAGACAGAAATCAGACCACATTCCTCCTGACCATTAAAGCTGGGCTGTGTGCCGGACTGGCTGCATGACCAGTCACGAGCCGGGAGCAGCCAAAATGACCTCAGCCCCCCATAGACACTCCCTTACAGCACATTGTTCCCTGGGGAGCTTTGGCAAAACGCATGACTGGCATTCTGCCTATGGGAAGATTTGGAAGTAGAGGCGGATGAATGGAGCGACACAGGGGCTTCTGGGCAGACAACGGCAGCAACAGTAGCCGGCCCGCTGCATGCAAGTGCAAATGCAGGTCACGCACCAAACCTCCCCTTGCTTTCAGGCCTCCAAAGACACTGGAAGAGACTTGTCCGGGCAGCACTCTGGACTCTGGCGCCAACATGACCAAATGACTCCCTTCAGAACGTAATGCCTGGTCAGAGTTCAAAAACTCCAGTCTGTCAGTCATCCTGTGGCAAAGCTGGAGTCAGGAAACCAGCAGAATTCTACCGGGATGCAGATGCCAAGCCAGTGGTCTGATGCAATGGAGAAACACCTCCTTTCTTGAAAATCAGATGCCGAAATTAAAATGTGCCACAACTCTAAATCAACCCATGGCACATGTTGAACATATGCAGATAAATCCCCTGAACTGCCTATCCCTCAGCATGCCTCTAATTAAGTATTTTTTTACTTCATAATTCCTGCATGCAATTAAGGGAGATCAGTGACGAGGAGCTCTAATGAACAACTGATTAGGAGCAGAAACTGTTCCATATTGCCTAAACCTCTCCAAGATGAAAAACAAAACCGCAATGTTTGAGCCACATCCAAATATGTGGAATCATATCTATGATGGGTTTTCAATCACAGAACGTCTAAAGTTAGGCTGACCTGACTATTACACAAAACTGGGACAGACATCACATTTAGCCTAATAACAAGCTTGGCCAATATTACAGTTTTTCTAGTTCATAGCTTTGTTGATTCGGTGGTCTTCAGTAGGTTAGCTAGGTACATTTCATAAGTAGACTGCATTATCAATAATGTACTATTTAGGATAGGCTACTGCTACATTTGATAATAGCCTACGCCTACAAATAGGCTACATTTAAAAACATTTCCACTTAGAAAAACGTATAGGTGTAGCCAACTGTGAATAGAGTATTAGTAAATATCAATAAAGACATTGGTCTCAGGTAAATATACGTATAAAAGTAAACAAAAATGCGTGGTCAAATAAGACAGGCCTGCAACGTAATTAAACTCCATTCATAAATTCAGCAGTCTACGGCCAGCAGCAGCAGCAGCGCACACATATTTGCAGTTAAAATCATGCTGATGCTACCATAGCGTTTCAGCCTTTGTGGATCTGGGCATTTCGTTACACACCAGATACAACAAAAAATGATTCTCACCTTCCCTTCCAGCTACACTGGTCGCTTGAGTATTGGCAAAATGAAATCCTACATAGAAGGAGAATAGACAGCGAGTATGCCAAAACCGGGGTGAGCATGTTTATCCCACCGGCGCTAGCGCTCGAAGTGCAGTTCACTTCAACTCTTCAAGTAAAACAGTTAAGTCCACTGTAATTCCAACAGCACAGCGTCTCCATGTGCAACGATCTGCTCGACCGTGTAGTAAATTCGTTAAATCTACGTTCTCTGTGGTAAAAACAATCTAACAAACAAACATTCAAAACCGCGACTTCAAACTTTTTTGTAGCAGAATAGTTATTGCCCGTGTTGCTCTCCTCCACTGGCGGCTGTAGGAACGATACTACAGCACTGAGCGAGCTCTCCACGTCACACCCATCCACAACAGTGGTTCACGCTTGCGCACTCCCTGTTCTATGAAGGAGCGACGGGATGTAAATGTATCCTGTCAACTATTATAAATTATCTACCCTAATATTGAACTAGATATGGAACAGGCCTATTGCACAATTTTGTATGATTTATTGTATTGTGAAATTGAGATATGTTAACTGTATGTACATTTTACAATAAAATATAGCATAATAAAATATAATCAAATATATAATTACATTTTACTATACACCCTGATGGGATAAAATTATATAACAAAATATTTAAAATATTACATTTGATCAGAGTCTAAAGATAAAATGAAATTAGAAAACTAAAGTGAATATTACATAACTGTATTGTGTCAATACAACTTTTCACTAAATCTGAAAAATTTGCCTGTACATCATTGAGATGTCTATCCCTTTATCCTTACAATTCAGCTATATTACATATATTTGCTTTGTGTGAAAGTATTTGCTAAATTGATTGGCATCTATAAATTAGACTGATTAGTTAAAACAGAAGAAGAAGACAATAACAAAAATATTTAGGACAGACATGCAGCATAAGAAGCTATTATGCTTTACATGTACAAAGTAAACATGGGTATGAATAAACTATATCTGCCTATGCATATTTAGGCTATAACCAAATAACTAATTTAAGTCAGGTTATGCAATAATAATTTGTACACACAGCATACAAGTAAAGCCTGCATTATTGGATGTTTCATTCAAGTGCCAAGCAGCTTTAATCTCCTGGAAACATTTACCAGTCTAGGGTAAAATCATTTTAAATTGTGTAATGTACTGTATAAGGACACTGACTTAATATATTATAAAAAAACAAACATTTATTCTTAGGCTTCCTGTTCATGTGACTTAATCCATTAAAGTTTATGCTTGGAACATGTTTTCAAGATATGTTTTCGCTATGAATTGTGTATGACGCAGAAAGAAAACCTGTTTGACAAGGAACTCTACTGTAACTGATACTTTTCCTCCTTGGTTTCGTTGCAATTTGGTAGGGATGTGGGGCTGTTGGTACGGCCGTGTGTGTGTGTGTGTGTGTGTCTCAGGCACAAGGCACACATGCACAAGCCTACAGTATGCATGAGTTTGGATTCTGCGATCTGTATACTATACCTGTCTTTACAACATTGCAGATACCTTTATACTATCAGTGTGTGTTGTTAATGTGGCAAAAGGACCCAGAAGCCATGTCTATAGGTGTGTGTTTGGATCAACCACCTGTAGAGTTACATCATGCTAACGCCAGTGTTTCCCAAGAAGTTTTTCTCAATCACTTAACAATTCCTGAGACACTAAACACATTCTTAAAACTGCAAGCAAAATCCCACAACATCCATTCATATTCTGCAAACTAGTAAACACAAATATCAGTAATTGACACAAAAATCACCGGAATCATTGCCCTGACTCCTAAATCTACTATATTGCATTTTCACTGTCAAATCCTTACATGCAAAAGAACACAGACAACAACCAATGCAATTGGTTATCCTTATAAAACCCCACATGAGGACTTACTTTACAGTAATGAGATGTAAATATGGATGCTGGGTGAGGACATCAGATTGGAAGCCTGCAGGGATGGCAGCAGCATACAATGAGCTACAGAGGAGTGAATGGGCAGTTAAAAGCTAGAGGAAAATCTTCAGTAGGCTAGGTGTTTTATATTTTGTATATGCATTACAGCTTGAACACCTCCAATTTATAGGGTCTGTATCATTGCTTTGCTTTACTATAAAAGCTTGCATTTGTTCAGGCTTTAAAATAAAGACATTTTGTCAACATGTTTTTGTTGAGAATTATTTTGCGTTGTATAATTTAGTGGCATGATCTTTTGACTGCAATGCTTTATTGCATGCAATCAGTCATTTTGTCACAGATACATAGTATATTGTGTGTCTTTGTTTTGCAATATTAAATATACGTTTATTTGGTCAAATCTCATTGACAAAACTGTTTCATTTTGAACATTTTGAAGTTCTTGGGTCTATTGCAGGTGAAACATACTGTAGTGTTGTGCTAAGATAGTTTACTGTTGTGGGATTTGTGTTTACAGTTTTCAGAATGTGTTAAGTGTTTCATGAATTGTGTTTAAGCAATTGTGAAAAACGGTAAACATTGTGAAATACAAAGCTAAAATCACATACCTACTGTTCCCTATAGAGACATCTTCACTTGCTGTTATTCCAGTTGCTCTTCTGCCAGCTTGGAGCATTTGTTATTTCTCCCCTCTCACTAAACTCAGACAGGTGCCTCCCTAACCCTCCACCTGTCAAACATCTTCACTATGGAGCCAGGAGAGGGGGAAACACATAGGTGATAGATCCCAGGAGAGAGACTGGGCTCATCGTATAGCGTGTACCTGTTACTGCCCCGTGACTGGAGCTCCTGGCAGAGCAGCCCAGACTCTCAGTGGCTCGCCACGGTGTAGGTTTAGTACAAGGGCTATGTCTATTTAGTAAACACCAGGCCTGAAGCCTGTGGAGGGAGGGAGGGAGGTTTGGGGGGATGGGGTAGGATAGGGTGACAGGAGGGGAGAGGGGGAAGGTTTTTTTTCCGGAAGATGGGGGTGGGCAGGAGGGAATTTGGGGGGAGGGGGTTGGATAGGGAAAGGTTGCGCCTGTTGTTCTGATCTCTTGCTGAGTGTGAGCATATAGAGTGTGAGTCACAAGGCTCACACCAGCCCCCAGGTGAAAAAGCAGCCATGAACGTCTGCTGCTGGCAGGATGTGTTGTGTGTGCGCACGCACTCATAGAATCTTGTCATCGCTTGTCCTCAGACTCCCTTCAGTAACCGAGCAGCTCATCTGGTTTCTGCCTAATTGTTCCATTGTGGTAAAACAAGAAACAAGGCACTGCAGTTGTGCAAACCCCCATAAAAGGACACTGGTATGCATGAACAGAACTAACTCCTCATTCAGTGTTGCAGGTTCTCTTAAGAAAGATACAAAAGGTAACTGATCCATAATATTCTCTTGGAGTTACTTTTATTTTACTGTATGTTCTCTTTATGTTCTCTCTCTACTATGTATACTCTAAGAACCAGTTATATCAGTAGCAATACCTGAAGGACTGTTTTCCTTCACGACTTACAAGCAAGTCTGTCACTGTTTAATTAAGACCACTATCTTGGGTAGATAAAACGTAAACTTTTAGTCACACACGCGTGTCCAATATCTGTTGGTATGCGCTGGCACGCTGAGAGGTACTGATATCATCAAGAGGCCGTCTGCCTGTCAACATCTCTGGGGGGGGGGGGGGGGGGGGGGGGGGGGGGGGGGGGGGGGGGGGGGGGGGGGGGGGGGGGGGGGGGGGGGG
>JAODTR010000023.1:1501129-1514239 GCA_025399935.1 Amblyopsis rosae | reverse complement strand
CCCAATCACTCCTCTCCAGGTATCTCCATCATTGCCCACGTGCGCGTTGAAGTCTCCCAGTAGAACTATGGAGTCCCTTACTGGAGCCCCATACAGGACTCCATTCAGGGTCTCCAAGAAGGCTGAATACTCCGAACTGCTGTTCGGTGCATATACACAGACAACAGTCAGAGTTTCCCCCCCTACCCCCTGTAGGCGCAGGGAGGCGACCCTCTCGTGAGAGGGTCGCCTGAGAGGTGAATGTGTGTATTTACTGTATACACACACACACACACACACACACACACACACACACACACTGTACAATGGAATCATTGAATCTTACAGTGTAATATGTTTTGTCATGATGCTTTATTTCATTAAATTGATTATGAATAATAATGTGTCGCAACTCTATCAGGGATGATCCAGGAGGAATGCAGAGTGACAGTAATGAGCTCAACAAGATCAAGTAAGCCTATTCTTTTTTTTTTCTTTTTTTTTGGAGAAAAGTATTGTCCTCATAATTACATAAACACGTACAGTAGGCTTCTTGTAAGGTCTAATCCAGAAGCTATATGCAACCACTGCTTGTTCCTATCTGTTTGATTGGTTGATCATATTAATCTTTACATGTACTGCATATTGTTTAGCATCACAACTGCCTTTTCTGTCACTGAAGGGCCGATAGTGGCGATACCTCTGAGCCTGGTCAAGCCATAGTGGTGGACATTTATGGCCCTGACTCAGATTCAGCAACATGTCAACTTGTGCCAGTTAGTGTGAACGGCAATAATGATTTAATAATTTAAGGGAACATGATATAAGGATGTGGCAAGTGGCGTGAAGTCACCAAGAATGTAATAGTTATTATATATTCAATAATAATTAGTAATTGTTAATACTTATTATTATTATTATTATTATTATTATTATTATATACATGCAGTTTGTGTGTAGAAATAAATGAATAAATACATATTAATAAATAAATCTTTTTTATATATATATATATATATATATATACACACACACACACACACACACACACACACACACACACACACACACCAACATTGTTGCAGTGTTTTCCAAGACATTCAAAACCTCTAAAAAGTAAACTGTAGACCAAGTAATTATATTGTTCTCCTTTAATTGCTTATATTTGCTGTCCTGTATCACAGTTCTATAGCACTGTTTATATGTTGTCAAAGATGACCTTTGTGGTTTTCTATTCCAATCATGTACAGTAACAGTACAGTAGCTGAACAGACTATAATCTCAGATGTACTGCTGCTCGTGTGGAGCATATTATGCTTTGAACATGTATACACAGATGGCACTTCTGAAAGGTTTCCATGGCTTAATGGTATGTTGATATTTTGGAACTAGATACAGTGTTAGGTCATTGACCTAGAATGTGTTTACTTCCGATGATGTATGACCTATCCAAGTCAACTTTTGTGTCTAGACAAGGAATATGTCATGTCATTTAGATGTTTTGGGTTGTCACTCTGGAAAATACTGCACTTTTAATGAATAATTTAGAATAAAATAAATTGAGATGGATTCCCTGGTTTGGATGTACCAAATCATAAAGTGTAGGCTACCATGAGATGCAGCCTATATTTCAAGAATTCATATATATATATATATATATATAATTATAATTAAATGCAGTGCTATATTTTCATGAAAATGTATTGTATAAATATTATGAGGTGGATTCATCTTTTGTATAAGAAACCACATGTACACTTATGTCAAATTCAGCTGTAGCGCTTATGCTGCTGGACAATCATAATATGTTTTAACTTTTAACACTTGAGGGCAGTAAAGCACCTTTTAAAAATATTTTGGGAAATATTCCTTTTTTAGTAAAACTTGTTTAATACATAATCTACATTTTAAATAAAATATATATTCAATGTGATCTTTATTCAAGTAAATGTCTGGGGTTATGGATAGAATTATGACTTGTGCTATTTTAAATGGATTTCAACATACTTCAAGAATGCGTTATTTCTTGTCAAAGCCAGTCTGTCACTGCTGTAACCCTTAACTTGCTTGTTTGCTTATGCATGCATCAATAAAAGTATATATTTGCAATATTTAAATGTGCCTAATAAAATTCAAATGTAACCCAGTCTGTTCAGTGAGTCCACAAGAATGCTGTAATTGTGTGAATTGTGAAGGGCTGAATACATTGAAGGCTCCCGTTACAGATAGGTCTACATGTGCAACCTTGAACAAACCTTTTTTAAACTACTTTGTGCGCAGGAAGAAAATATGTTAGACAATGTCGAGTCAGTGCGTGTGAGAGTGCCTGTTGGAAGGTTAGAATAGGCACGGTGAATAAGAGCGAGACCTCGATGCCTTCCGACTCGGGGAGTGCCATAGAAAGGACGCGTAAACGACAGAAGGATGGGTGAATGGGTGAGGCTGTGAACGGAAGGAAAGCAAGCCTGTGGCCGCAGGAGGGATAAAGTAACGGGAAGGCCGTGTAATTGTGAATGACGATGCTCTGATGCATATAATAATAGCTAACAGCTAATTAGCTAGCAATCTCACTCCATATAGTTGCTATGAGCAATCAAGGAAACCAAACCCATGTGAGTTCTCATCAAACACTGATGGCACTATATAAGCCGTGAGAAGGTTTCTACGGATTCATGGTGGCATTGTTAACATCCAATCGCTAATTCCCAAATGATGTTATTTGCCTATGAGAATATTAATTATTGTTTGATATTAGGCCTGTAATATCCAGACGGACGTATTGCTGCAGCAGCTGAACTGATATCATAATCCTCATAATCCTTCTCATAGTAACTGTAAACTTCTCACGATGCAGTTCTTAAAAGATACAGTATTCCTTCTGGTTCCATATCTGCTCTCACCACACGACTCTGATAAATTAAACTTAAATGATGCAAAAAATGCAGAATGAGCAACTATAGCGTAAGCAGCAACCCGGACATCAACTGATATGGTCACCAACCCAGTCACCATACTCTGCGTATATGCATATATGAGTATGAGGTGGAAAGCCATGGGTTTAAAGCTGCTCAACGGTCATGTTGTGACCTGCAGGCCAGTCCATGAATAAATCATAGCTAACATATTAGCACTTATAGACTTCTTTTCATTTTCTTTGAAAGATGAGCTTGGTATATTGAAGCATAGGCTACATGTAATAAGCACCATAAAGGATTAGAAATTTCCCTGGTCTGACTGGCTTTTATCGCACAGTCACATGCACAAGCAGAGGAGTAATTATGCTCTGCACAGACACACGCATGTGCGCGCACACGCACACACGCACAAACGACATCAGACAAACCCTGAAACATGGACTCGTCAATTTTAAATAGATTTTTTTATTAATATGTGCTGATACAGGGTCGCTGCAACCCGTGATGACGCAAACACTCACAGAAAACCACCCTCTTTTGGCCCAGAGAGCTGTCAAAGCAATGACTGAGAGAAAAATAAAATGAAATCAAACATCATTCCTTAAAGAAACATAATCAATGTTGTACATGAGCCTCTGAAAATGCCCGCAGTACATGATAAACTAACCATTTCATAGAAACCGAAAAAGTACTGTTAATGGTGTTAACAATTAAAGGATCCCACATGGCACAATGTCAGCCGCTTTATTGTTTCCATACAGCTTATGGCCTTCCAGTTAAAAAGCTCCCCTGGCCATTTCTCTCTTCCTGTTTAATTAGCATGTGACATCCAATACTGTCTGGCCAGTGCCAACTATACTGAGCTAATACAGCCCTTACCTGATACTCAGAATAGCCCACGCCCAGATGCCTATATGGGGACCATGTTGGGGCTGGTTTCTGTTGCCACCACTTCACCATATGTAGTGCTATGAGTGTGTGTCGCATGGATATGACTACAGCCATGCCATCCTACTGGACACACACATGCAGGCACGGTTTAGCTCCTCCCACACCCAGACAAAGTGGGCCAAGCACTGGGTAATGTAAAGATGATATAGAAAAAGCATGCCTACAGAAAAGAAGGATTTAGTCCGTTCCAGCCTCGTACGTGGATGAACATTGTAAACAGCAAATCCGTTCTATGCTTATATTGCCAATGTACTTTACACTGAGGATAAAACAACCTAACCTTGGTTAAAGATGTGTGCTGAGTATATATGTGTGGCAAGATATGTTTCTTTTTGGACCAGGGGCTCTGTACAGTATGTAGAGCTGGATCTCAGAGGCCCAAAGTGTCCATCCTACACAGAAGCCCCTTTAGGTCCCACCCTGTGCATTAAAGTAACCGGTCTGAAATGCCGGTAAGACTTTATGAACATGAATTCAAACACAAAAGAGAAACAGCACAATCCTCGTCACTGGGTTTATGCCATACCCCTACATATTCTTAAAACTATGATATAGGTACTGTATAATAGTTGTGGACACATAACGAGAGACCAATAACAAAATAGTACTACTTTATATCATTGTCACAATTGTCTTTTAAAAATCTCTATACGAAAATCATCATTTTTCAGCTTCAGTAAATTATTTTATCCACGCCCCTTGTCAGTATGATGTGGCAGTTTTATTGTATTTATATAAATAAGCCTAAATAAACATACATCATATCTCATGCTTCCAATAGGACTGGAGTAGATGAGACCAAACTGAACCACCACATGATAACCTCTAGACTCCTTTAAGGCCTCTAAAAAGCAAACAAATCTCCCCTTCCTATTCCATCACCCACTTACCACGCCAAGGGCTAGAAATGGGTGAACTCTGACATCCTGGCTGATGTTGTATCCGCTATGCCCCCTCTCTCTCAGGGGCAGAGTGTGAGTAAGCTGTGTTTTCACACTGTACGTGTGAGGGGGTAGGGGGGGACAACAAAACACGTTAAAAAAACAGGTCTACAGCAGGTCAAGGGACTGGGAGGGGGGCTTGCTGGGACATATGTTATCTAATATGAGACTGAGAGCTGTCCTCGAACTCTCGCTGTCCTCTGACATTGAGCAGCAGGGTCTTGCTGGCTGGCTGGCTGCCTTTAGGTGTCCCACCATCACCATGTCCTCCAAGCCAAGGAAACAGAGCAGCTATACCTTTAGGCACAGATGAGACTCCTGTGCGAGTTTTGGTAAAGCAGAACGAAGGAAGACATGAGTGAAGGAATGAGTGCGAGACAGAGAGAGGAAGAGAGAGAAAGAGAGAAAAAGGGGATGGAGGTGGGAATTAGCTCCAGTAAAACAACACCTGGCAATTATTGTAATCAGAGGTTTGGATAAATCGCTTTGAGACTCCTGTTGTGTGGGTCTTGGTCCTACAGCGCGGGCCACAGCCCTTCTACCACATAATCACTATCATTACCACGGCACAGCGCCAATCTGTTTATTGAGATATTAATCCGAGATAAACAAAGCATTCTACAAAACAAATTAAGAACTCTCAAGAAGTGCTGAGCTAATGGAGTCCATAGAGATTGATATTAAAATGTGGATAAAGGCTGGGTTGAGGAAGAGAGCGGGGAGGAGGAATGAGAGAGGGAAAGATGGGTCGGCCTTAGAAAGAGAATGGCGGATGGGTGGCAGGCTCAAAGTGACGCACGCCTCATGTCTCGGAGGAAGTGGCTAGGTAAACAATGTAATCCCGGGGGCGGTCACAGTCGAGCACTAGAGAACCCCGTCAGCATATTATGTCAAGAGACATAATCTCAGTGAGCAGGATGTGCTCACCGAGAACTGGACGGATCAACTTTCTTACTGTGCCTGCTCCAGTAGAATACATGTGCACCACCGCGAACCCAACAGATTACATGTGTTTTGTGTTTATTTGTCTGATTTAAACACCTTCTCTGGTACTGGATTAAGACATGGAAAAATTGCATATATAAACGAATATATTATAATAGAAAGTGACAGTTGTCCCGCCCTACAGTTGAAACTCCCATAGGAGAGACTAATGAAGCAGTGTGTGAGTGAGAGAGAGAGAGAGAGAGAGAGAGAGAGAGAGAGAGAGAGAGAGAGAGAGAGGATGTGTATGTATGTGTATGTATGAGTATACTGCATACAGTACACACACAACCAGAAAACAAGTTTAAACAGCCACAATGTTTACAATAGACTCTAGAACTCTAAACTATGAATTTATATGAGTTTTTAGGATATATCTGATGTTGCTAGCACTTCTGGGTCACTGTGAAAAATAGTGTAGTACAGCATAACAGAAAGGTTTATGAAGGTGGTCGTGATGATGCCGATGCCGTGTGTTTTCCCCATTAACGTAAACACACTAGTTTTTCTGGCTTATTATTGAAGGTGGAGTATTATGATGCTGGAGAAAGATGCAATGCTATAGCAACCTGCTCTCGCTCCACACAGCCACAGGGTGCTCCCTCAGCTTAACACTGGTTCAGCGGCACACGTGTAGCTTGGCTCACAGATTCCGCGAATGTCAGGAAAAGAATTATACTTCAATAAATGGATGCGGTTTCGATTCATGGGGACTGGATCCAAGCTTGAACCATGGCCCTATATCATTTATGAGCACAGCTCAGTGAATGCTGGCTCGGTAAATAGATTTTAGTATTTCACGTGTTCCCCCGATGCCATAAGGGCATATTTGTTTCAATGTGAATCCGCTCTGCCTGAATAATGTTAAATGAGTGATTTGATTAAACAATGATAAATTATTTCCACTTATGCCTTTTTGACACAAACTCTCTCTGCCAAAGAGCCATGGCTAAATGCTACCCTTTTTAAGGATAGCATAGGTCTGAGGCGGTACCAACATGCCAAAGCCAATTGTCACTGTATGGTGGATGATGGACAAGCAGCAGACATGTTACCTTGCTTAGTTAGAGCAGTTAAATGGGAGAGTGCTGAAAAAATGCACTGAAATAAATTAATGTTTAAATAAACAATTATATATATAAAAAAACATGACTAAATCATAATTTATATGTGTGATATAATAAAAGGCAAACCATTTGAATGAGATGAGATTATAGATTCAGGAGCTTGTTTTGACAGTTAATTTCTCAGCAGGAGAGTTTGCATAAGTGGCCATACTGAAATTGTTTTTTTCCTGATTGTTTAGCTCGGCTAGTCATTTTGAGGTCCGCATGACTAGGCAGACCAAATTATTCCTGCCATTGTTGTACCTGAACACCATGGTGAGAGAAGAGATAAACCAGAGACAAATCCGCAGAGAAAAACCAGATGACTCTCGTAGATACACAAAGGATATACCCCCACAATCTGATGTGGACCTCGGTCATGCCATAGCCTTTCAATATGCCAGCACTCAGAAGGGTGGGGAGTGTGAGCGATACATATACTGCACATTATGCGATGTCCCTCAATACCAGAAGCACACACACACACACACACACACACACACACACACCATATCCATACAGGGACGTATCTCTCTGGCGATAATATATTATCACTAGATAAGCGTTTACCATACTAAAACCCATGTTCAATGTATATATGTATCAGGTTATTATTGACACGTTTCACAATTATTCAACCAAATCCAACCAAAAGAGTGGCACCTCCCTTTTCCTTCTTCAACTCCTCCATACACTTTCAAAGACATACATCTTACCCAGGGATGCCAAAAGTCAAACATGAACATAGAATGGATTATAAACGCACACACATTGTGCCAGAGCTTTGTTTGCCCCTTCTCTCTTATTTACTTTGTATAAATATAATCCCACCCTCTATCTTTCTCTCTTTCTTTCTCTAATCTCTCCCAATTGGATCATGTTGTTGACTGCATGTTTGAAGACAGCATAGGCAAGTGAGAGAGTAGGACAGAAAGAAAAGCAGGGCAGAGAGATAGAGTGCTATCATTCAGGTCACAACCTCCAAAAACATTTTATTTTTTTCTTTTGTCGCGCTGTTGCAGTACAAGAAGTCATCATAGTATCTGTTAACGTTTTTTTTTTTCTTATCATCTGGTTTTGCTATGTACACAGTAGGAATAGTACTCTCAGTATCGTGTGGTGGTTGCTATGTACAGGATTAGACTGCGCAACAAATAAAACCACTCCCACCGGCTATAGGAGCTACCGTAACTCCACGGGACAGGGGCCGACAGCAGTCCACTCCATAGGCCATCTAAGGGATTCAGACACAAAGTCACAGGTACACTCTCTCTCTCTCTCTCTCTCTCTCTCTCTCTCTCGATTGTCCGCTTCTTTGAAACGTCTTGATAAGAAAACCACCTGCGACGTTGCCGGTCGGTTCCTGTTCCCTGGCAGACCGGCCACAGTGTCCCTCCTGGCGGGGGGGTTTCAAACAGCTTTCCTCTCTGGCCCACATCTGTACATAGTCGTCGGTTCACAGCGAGAGAAAGTAAAGGCAACTACACTGGAGCAGCTAATGCTGCCTGCTTGGAACATCCGTTACTGTTCCCTTTTACTTGGATTAAGTGTTGTTATAAATGTATGAATAACAAGCACTTGTGTGTGTGTGTGTGTGTGTGTGCAATGTGCGTTGGTAAGTGTGTGTTTGTTACGCCTCGCCTTGTTCCACTTTCATATAATTTTTTTCTGGCTCAAAAAAGGTATATATTTGGCAACACTGAGGAGCTTTCTGAGACACGTGTTTTTAGGGTGTAATGGTGTGCTGTGTTCCCGGTTTCCTCAGCTAACTACTCCTTTAAAGAGGCCTAAGGAGGCTGAGAAAGGTGAGAACATTTATAAAATGATATTCCCTCCTCCTCCTCCTCCTCCTCTGGAGGCGGCAGGTCTGAGGGCAAATTATATTAAAAACATTTAGCAAAGTTTCAAAAGTCTCGATATCTCTGCATCTCTGCAGGAAAAGGAAGAGTATCGGTACATTCAGAGTGCTGGGCTCGGCCTACGGGTACCAAAAGGAAAAGGGGGTATAAGAATAAAACAGGGCATCTAGGCAGGACAGCTTGTGGGCGGGGCTGTTGCGGAGTCAGCCAACCCGGTAGTCCTGTCCGATAAATAGAAACCGACAGGATGGAGGCGGGGGGGGGAACGAATTCTATGGAACAAGCAGGGAGTCGGAGAGAAAGAGAGGTGTGGCCGCCCGGCGGGGTGAGGGGGGTGTGGGGGAGAGGAGGTCCCCTCCCTCATCCACCAGGCTCCAGTCACAGGCTGGTGACCAGCTGCATCTGTCCGTCTCCTTCGCCGTGTGCGGCGGGCTCCGGGGGGCCCGGCTGCCCCTCCCCTCCGCTGGGGTGGCGGGCGGCCGCCTGGTAGAAGGTCTGCATGGGGGCCCCGCGGGAGCCCAGGGCGGGCCTCCCCGAGCTGTAGTACAGCTCCTCGGGGGGCTGGGCGGAGCGCGGCACCACCTCCAGGGGCTCGGGGCTGCTGTCCGCGTAGGGCGAGTCCCGCAGGTTGGCCATGCTGGTGTAAAGGGAGTCCCGGGCGGGGGAGCCGGCCGCTCCCTCGGGGTCCTGCCCTCCCACGCTGTGGCTCAGGCTCTCGGTGAGCTCGGCGGCATAGCTCTCGGACTCCTCCGGGTCGCTCTGATAGAGCACGGACTGGGAGCGCTGCTGCTGCAGCAGCAGGGGCTCCTCCAGGGCCTTGTACAGCAGCTCCACGTCCTGCGGCGCTCGCTGGCGCCCCTGCCTGGACAGGAAGTCCTCCTCCTCGTCCACGCTCAGCGACCGCTCCGGTTCCACCTGGCCCCGCCCCACGGCCCCTTGAGGACGGCCCCGGGCCAGGCTGCCGCACGCCCTGTCGCCTCCTCCTGCTCCTCCACCGCCCGCTGCTGCTCTCAGATTGTTGTGCACCAGCTCGGAGATGATCATTTTCTCGAAGGCCGCCGCGTCGGAGAGGTTCCTCCGTATCCCTCCTCCTGCTCCCGTTCCTCCTCCTCCTCCTCCTCCTCCTCCTCCTCCTCCTCCTCCTCCACTACTAACTCCCAGGGTCTCGGCGCTGCGTGGGTTGAGGAGCGGGGGAGGGCTGTCGCCTCCTCCGCCACTCAGGAAGTCACAACTGCCGCCGCCGGGGCCGCCCCGCAGCGAGTAGCTGTTGTTGAAGTTCCCGTTCAGGGGCAGCGTCTCCATGCCACAGGTGTCCCGTCCTTTAGACAGCGTGCTCTCTGGACACACAGCGACACACACACACAACAGACAACAGACAGGGCGGCACCACTAAGTGCATGCATTTGATTATGTGAGTACACATCTACAGACTGCAGTAATGGCTGAATGGAACTTACTGGGGTCACGGAAGGTTCCTGTACGTCCACAGGAACGTCATGAAGGGAGAGAGGGAGAAAGAGAGAGAGGTAGAGAGGAAGGGAGAGAAAGAGAAACATCACTGAATAGAAATTATTCGCCACAAAATACAAATCTCCCATGTTCCTTTGTTTCCACACACACACACACACACACACACACAAAACCAAATAAACTCTCACAGCATGCACACTCACTTCTGCATGCTGTGTCTTTTAACACGCTATTCCTCTGCCGTTCACACCTAAGCCACAGAAAGACCTCACCGTATTTACTGACTATAGTCGGCAATCCCGGGATATTCAGGTAATTCATGCGGTGCCTCAGCAAAGTAGCTGTAATGTTTATTTCCCCACTCGCTGTAGGCGCAGCAAAGATGTTGTGATTTCCCCCCCGCATTGCCAACATTACGCAGCTACGCCAAGACCACAGCACCCCCCCCCCCCCACCCCCTCTCCTACGAGACGAAGAACGTGCATGCGTTAAAATTTACTGCGTTATATGATTTTAATCAACATTCTTCTTCTGCGGTGGGGCAGATAATTAGACATTCTAATGAAGCTCTCTCTCGCTCTCTCTCTCTCTCTCTCTGGGCTAAAAATGTCTCGAGTGCTGAGCCTGTGGCCATCAGACTTGATGCATTGTGCAGGGAGCCTTTAAAATATTTAACAGAAGCGATGCCTTAAATTTCACTCCTCAGACACTGGCCCTGATACACTGTAGGAACACGCACGTCAGCAGCCAGCCACACACGCACACGCGCACACCCACACGCACGCACACACACACACACACACACACAGCCCCATATAGCCAAAAATATTAGCAGAGCTATTACTATATATTATATACTATAGTTCTTCAAAGTTTTTTGGGTCAAGGACCCCTTGGCTTATAGAAACACGGCACAGGGACCTCCTATCACATATGGTATCAAATAGTTAGTTGCCTTGCCAACAATAATGTTTAGGGCGGCCTACAGTATATTGCCATGTAAAGAAGTAGGCCACTAACAAAGCCATTACAATAATTGACAGATTTATATATTTACAGCACAGGTTGTATTTATGATAAATGCTAGAAAATAAGTTTGGGATAAAATCATTGTGAGGACCCCCTGCAGTACCTTTGAGAACCCCCTAGGGGTCCCGGAACCCCTGTTGAAAACCTCTATACAGTACAAATAGTTACTAGTATGTTCTATACAGTTCACACAGGTCTTCACTATATCTTATTTGACTTGCCTGTTACGCAATGCTGTGTTTGCCATTCTGCTCTTCTATACTTGTATGTTTTAAACTATGAATTTGTAAATCAGTTTTTGCATCCTTAAATACAAATGATTAATTCTGCTGTCGGGAGCATTTAAGATTTTGAAAATAAACAACCAAAAAACAACTGGATCCCGTTGGTCTGCCATTACAATGGCCATTGACAATCCTGTTGTAGCTGTATTTGTACAATCACGTGATTGACACGCAAGCTAGATTCACTGGACCAATCAGGTAAAAGAGGCCCTAATTGGTTAGAAATCTTTCAGGCAGCTAAAAAATCTAAATGTACTTAAATAGAACAGATATTCTCACAGAGTACTTCACTCACTGATACTGTAGTTGAAGGATGGAAATTACACCAAGATTCTACAGTAGCTCTTAAATCTTACCTACTGCACCTGTAAGTGCGAATTATTTAGCCTTCATCATGTAGTGTACCAATCTATTGTTCACACTGTGACGCCGCCCTCAGAAATAGAACACGACTGAGAGCACATTTGTAATGTAATAGACTTAAACACCCACACTACAACACTAAAAGCCCACCCAGACAGGCAGACACTTGAATGGCTCCCGTCCAGATGTTCCGTCTCTGTCCGCTGGGCTGTCCGCTTGCGTCTCTATGCCCGTCACCACATTAAACGACTACTGCTCCTTCAGGGAGAAGTCAGAGCTGTCCCTTACATTCCTGGCAGTCACAGATGTAGCTACACTTCAACACAATTTAAGGATTGTTGTTATGAAGGCAGCAAGATTAGATATGTAACCAGATGGTTGGTCATACTGAAGACGCTGGCTGCTTCTGCTCTGCCTACTGAATCAGCCTGACAGCTAGTCTGAGAAAGCACACATACACACAGAAATGCAAAAAGACAAAAGGAGACATTCATACACGGCTCACAATGGTGCGAGCACGCACACACACACAACATTGAGACAGACACATGGAGACACTGACAACACACACACACAAATTCATATAAAACACACACGCACACATACACCCACATGCAAAGGCATTAGAACCCACACAGAGAAACGCACACACACACACACACACACACACACACACACTAAAGCCCACGGGCGTGCTCACACCGTATCAAAGAAACTGACAGAATACCAAACATGACAGAGAGCTGAATGCAAAGACGTCAACATGGCTCCACACAAAAAAAAAGATTTAAAGACATGCACACACAGGCACGCACACGCACACACTAGAGGTGTTAGGAGAAGCTAACCGGTTGAGTTGAAGACCCCTGGCGACGGGGGTGTGAAGCTCTCAGCCAACAGGGTGTTGTAAGGAGAGGTGCCAGTGCGTGTTTGTAGCACGGGGTTGGTGAGAAGGTGGTTGCCCATGGTCGCTATGAGAGACAAAGCACGCAGTTAAAACACGCGTGCACGCACACACACTGTGCGGCAGTCTTTTTGACTGGCAATAGCCAACGCTATAGGTGGGACATTATGGGGTAAATAACCGTTTCCAACCTGAAAGAGGAGAGCCATTTTGGATTTGTATATATATTTACTGTTTATTCTAACAGGGTTATTTTCGTTACAGAGTCATGCGTTTCAGGGGCGGGGGGGGGGGGGGGGGGGGGGGGGGGGGGGGGGGGGGGGGG
>JAODTR010000023.1:1476358-1487163 GCA_025399935.1 Amblyopsis rosae | reverse complement strand
CCCCCCCCCCCCCCCCCACGGTGCTTGCTAGAGAAGCTGACAGAGGGATTGAAGTAGTGGAAAGTAACAAAACAAGTGCATGCGCACAAACATGCTGATCCCACACATGTCGCCATGGATATGCGCTAACATGTACACACACACACACAGTCAAATTCAAAACTGAATCACCTCCAAACAAAATAATGTTTCATGAACACTAAAAAAGCCAAAGCACACACCAAACAACAGCCAGTAAGTTTAAACTCTCGAACATAAAACATCCCAAAGCTTTTTATTTGACCCTTGCATGAATTTCATTACATAAATAATGTCCAACTGTGAACTAATCAATCTATGCTGATTAGTTAAAGGTGAAATAATGGCGTTAATATAAAATATACAATGTAGAAAATATAGACAAAATAGAAGAAATATGGCAATTAGAATATATTAAAAAGTTATAAATCAAAGTGTCAAAAGAATAGTGTACAGAATATATTAATAGATTAACTAAATGAGTGCACATGATTTAAACCATATTTTAAATGATACATCTACATTAATGTGTTGTTTTGTGGTCTACAACAGTATTTCACCTGTACCCTTCTTCTCACATAATCATAACCACATTCCTATGTCCTCACCCAGGGAGCCCTTGGGGCATGGCCGGTCCACTGTCTCTCCTTTCTGTGTGGTGGGCCAGGGGACACCCCTAGCCATCTTGGCCTCACACACATGGGGCTCCATGCCTTGTGGCGGGCGGGATGGCCTGCGAGTCACTGGCACCGTGGCTGTGATAGGACGGAGGTCAGGGCCCTTGTTGATAGAGCCTACTGGACGCGAGGTCGGGCCTAGTGGGCGGCTAGTGGCAGGGCTGGCGCTGGAGGTTAGCGGCCTTGCAGGGGTAGTGGTGGTCACTTGAGTAGTGGTCACTGGGTCTAGAGGAAACAACACAGTAGGTAAATGATACAATGCTTTTATTATGGAGAGAATCACAGTGACATTGAAAGCACACATATTTGATGAAAAATGCTCACCAATAATACATGCAATGCCAGAACGTTAGTTGTCTCTTTTACATTTTATTGTCTATGTCAGAGATATTCAACAGGGAGTCTGTGACCCCTAGGGGGTCCTCCAGGTTACTGCAGGGGGTCCGCCAAATTTTTGGATCCAAATCTATTTAATCTAAATATGTCCTAAAATACAAAATAACATAATTGTTGGGGTGAGATTCATATATAAATATATGAGTCTGTCAATGTTTTAATGGTTTAACACACTACAGTTTAATAATGAGTATTTTAATTAAAGAACAAATCATTGTGATTTACTAATTGTGTCTGAACAATGTTAACTGCCATATAAACCAATATACAAGAGGGCAGCTGTAATTGTATAAGCATCGCCACGTGTGTTCTTTGTACTGTGTGTAAAAAAATAAAAAATAATAATGACCAAATGCAAATCTCATGTCTCATATCAAATCTCATATCTAAATAGAAAAAAGATAACAATATAACAACAAGGAGTGTTGTTGGTGTTTTGAAATAAACTCTGATTAGAAAGAATGTGAGAACAAACTGATCATGAGCTGTCACAAGCATCAAGTAAATAAACTGTGAGCATGTGTATCACGCACACACATTACAACTTTTTCTTACTGCTAACACCACAGCATGTATGTGTATGTGTCAGTGTGTGTGCCTGCATGTGTGCTTATACAGTATGTGCGTGTGTACGTGTGCGTGTGTGTGCGTGTGTGTGTGCGTGTGTGTGTGTGCACATGTTCATAGCAACAAAAGGCTATTCTCTTCCCAGGAACATGATCTGCTGACGAAGTCTTCACTTACACATCACACTTTTACTTACTTAGCAGTGTCTAAGTGTAAGCAAAGTTGTATACCCCATCTTGAGTCTTGAAAAGTCTTGAAGGTTGTGGATTATTGATGTGTTTTCTCAAGGTAAAATACAAGAAGCGTGTCATGGCACTGGTAAGCCAGCCGCTATTTAGCCCTGGTGTCGGATATCGTTATAAAGACACCGAAAGAGACCATCTCTCGTTAATTGTGGTAAAACTTCCAATTGAGACACACATTCCAAAAGTGCTATATAATACATGTCCAAAAATGCTCCATAAACCACACCGGACTATCCTATGTCTTCCACCGGACTGGAAAATGCCATATCCGGAATAAGACCTAATTCAGAATATCCTATAACAGAATATGTTGTTTACATGACCCAATCAAATTTAGTACTCAGTATTAGTGTAATATTTGTGTGCATGTAGTCTCATATTTGATTAATTCATCTGTTATCCCTTAAAGCCTGTGTTTCCTATACTGTAGTTTGGGGCTTGATTCTTGTTGTGTTGTCTCCTTCATGGTGGTCAATATGTAGCAAGTATAGCTTTATCTCAGATCACTGGGATCATCACTGGGCTCATCACTGGGATCACTGGGATCATTGAGCTACGGTGCTGCTAAATAGTTCATGTTAGTTAAGGTCAGTTAAAACCTGGGCATGTTGTGCATTTGATTGAACAAGACAGAGGTTAGTCAGTCAGCTGCTTGAACACAGTCAACAATATACACAGTCCAAATTTCAGGCAGAATTTGGACTGAGAACGCTGTGTGAAAAGTTGCCGACAGTCGCACAGTGAGCAGCAGTTTGGAATGAGTCCCAAAGGTGTGCGGTGTGAATGTAGCATCAGAGGATATAAGAGCATATAAAGAATTGAATGAAGGAGAAGCAAAACAAGGCAAAGATCAAGACGGTGAAGGAGGATGAAAGAGGGAACGTTAGATGTCTCTCGAAAGAGGAGTTCAAAAGTGAGTCTGACAATAATTGGGGTGACAAAATACTTTTTGAGCCTCTCGAAGCACCAACATCTTAACACCACGCCTTCCTGCTCTCCAGAGAGAGTGGGGAGAAGCAGGAAATGCAGAGAAATATGTGATGTTGCGTGTCATCATAAGACAGGAGGGAGTAAATAATTCATCAATTGTATCATAGTATGTAGTTACAACACCCTAACAGCAAAACTTAATGTGGGGATAAAAGCAATACACCACAGATACAAAATCCTCACATCAAATAAAAAGTTGTCTCTCAACTCCATGGGTGCAGTCGCCAGTCTGCCTGTGTCTCTCCTCTCTCTCAGGGTCTAATCCTGTAGTTTTAAAAAGGCCTGCCCCCAACACTTTTAAATGGGTACAACATCATGGGTACATTGGTACCAACCCATTGTTGTCAGAATGGTACCGTATGCTGTACCCATTTACCCTTTTACAATGTCACTATAGAGATCTGTTAGCTTACCGCCACTATACGCAGAAGGTGGCATGCTGTATTAATGTGATTACAGCCGACAGCCTGGTCTTTATAGAAGATGCACAGATGATGCACAGATTAAGGAAGTCCCTGGAAAGATGACTAACAAGCTCCCGAGTCACCGCAGGTTAGCTTGGTAACAAATAGATGTGTTGTCTGTGCTTGACAGGCTCCTGAACTATATGAGTATGCACATTAAATAACAGCACTCACAGAAGGGTCACAGGCAGAATATAAACAAAAGTAGATGCAGCGCATGTTAGACTTACTTTACAGTTGTGTTAGGATCAGAGCGTTATTTTCATAAGGTAAAAATCTATGCTTGTCTATCCAATCAACTACTGCTGTTGAAACTAGATTCAGCCAAATTCTTTAATCAAAACGCCAGTCCTTTGATTTACATTTACGATCTCTGTGCGATGAAGTCCACCGCATAAGCTACCACCATGCTAGCAAAAATAATAGGTTATTTGTTTATTTTTCAATGATTTAACAAACAGCAGCTGAATCTGCCCAAGTGTGAACTTCTAGAGATTTCATATAGTGAACTGTTCATTCATCCCCAGAGATGATCATCTCATCTCAGGAATAGCTCCTGTCTGTATGGTTGCGTAATTTCCGATACTTGAACCCATTTAGTGCCTGCATACATTGGAAGGGGTTATGGACATTACATGTTTCTTAGTATTAGACCATGAAAATTCAATAATTTAATATGTGTATATTGCCTAATCACTGACTGGACATTGGCTATAAAATCAGCGTCACATTTCTACAGGCCTAACTTGATAGGATAACAAGTTAGCAATCTCACAAGACAGCAATGGCACATGTAGCCTGAGCAATTACAACTAGCCTTATTGAATTATTTGCATAACAGCCAACTATTTGTTTGATTTGAAGCTGAAGCTCCTAAATAGACACATTTTAATACCTTAGTGTAGCCTAATACAAAAATAAATAGGCCTACATCCTAGTCTTCAACAAAATAGGGCTCTCCCCCACATAGAAAATCCCAATGTAATCACTGGATCTGGGGCTCAGTTGGGAGTAGCGTAGACAGAAGTGCTGCTTACCCATGGTAGGATCTGGCGGGCCAAACTCCAGTGGGTAGCGCAGCACATTGTAGTTGTTCCAGACATAGAGCTGGTTGTCTCGAGGGTTGTAGTCCACCGAGGAAACATACTGGTAGGGGTTGGGGAAAGGGATGTGGACGGGCTCCTCGCGGCCTCGGTTGGTGTTGTAGGCATACAGCACCAGGTCGCCCCCTGCCTCGCTGTCATCGTCCTGGTAGACGGAGCGCACCGCGTATAGCACTCCGCATGCCATAAAGGCATTGGATGCCAGCCTCTTGTCAAAAGTGGTCTCCCAGGTACCCTCAAATCGCAGGGTGTATGGGTTCACCTGTAGAGACGTCAAAGAAACTCTGGGCTTCACTTTTTTTAAGGTCTATTTCACATAGAGAATATATTCACACCATTCGTTTGTCTTTTTTTCACCTTTATGTTGAGCTGTCCACAGTGGTTACTCTGCAGGGGTGCGTGTTTTTAATAGGTTTGAAGCTATTTTCAGTTTTAAGGTCATCAATATTTACAGCAGTGTGGGAACCAGCTAGCTGAACATTACATTGATTCCTACTCAGAATATCTGGGAATTTGCCCGCTACCAAGCCTACCAATCAAAACAGAGGAATAATAAAGTGCATGGTAGTAAGTTCACAAACAATACATGCTTGTACTTTAGTTTGCAGTTTGATAGGTGGACATCTGAGTGTCTAATTGAGCAGGATATCAAATGGTTTGGTTCACAGAGCGGACAAATGACACGATGACTCAGTCACCTTTATAGTTCGGAATTTTTTAGTAACAGCTGAATAAACAATTTAAAAAAAGACTGTGTCATCCTTTGATTTTATATCTGTTACTTTGAAGACAAACCTTTTGAAATAGCTAAAAGGATTTTTGCCTGATTTGATGATGCTTTGTAGTTTGTATAACGTTTTCCATTGGTAAATATTGACAGCAGCGTTTGAAGCTATGAAGTAGGCCTACCCTCTCACCAACATTTTGATCATTTCAAATATGAATATATAATATCTAAACTTTAAACATCTATTGACCACATGTTTCAGGGAAATCATAAAACCACAGCTGGGAGTCCCTAATGTACAACATCATTTCCACAACTGGTCAGTTTGAACCTTCCAACTATGAATCCCTCAAATCTCTCTCTGTACAATCCGCCTCTCCTCTCCTACCTGGCTGACGACCAGTCTTCCGTTGTTGGACTCTGTGGCATAAATGACCCAGAGGCCATTCTCGTCGACGGCCAGGTCGATGTCGGACTTCCCCCCCCAGCGGTATGGCGAAGTGTCGTGGTAGTTGGCGTTGGTGACGATGGCCTCCCCACTCTTGATGCGCGTCCGCAGGTCGTACTTGACGATGTTGCGCGTTCGCTCCTTGTTGTAGAACACGGCGCCGTCATACACTACAAAGCCTGTGCCGTCAACGCGGTTTGGCAGCCTGCGGACAGAGGAGATCACCAGATTGATTGGACGGTCGGGTGAAATGCTACAGGCTCTACATGACACTCGTCTTACGAGACGTGTCATCAGCCGCACCCACGGCAACATGCTAATAAATGAGTGCGCTAGCATGTTTGATCCTCCGGGACAGCAGAGGGCGCTCTCACTTGTACGTGATGGTGGCCCGGTTCTGTTTGAAGTCCTCCCAGGAGGCGTACTCGAACAGCATGTCGGTGCGGTAGGGGGTCCAGGGCATGACGTAGAGGCGGTCCCCGGACTGCAGGGGGTCTTTGCACCACGCCCCCGACTGATGCTCCGCCTCCTGAAGGCCGCTGGCAGCCTGCACCCGTAGCAGGGTTCCCGGGCACACGAAGACTGCAGGGCAGAAGGAGCAGAGGAGGGCAAACAGGGTGAGGAGAAGAGTGGAGGGGTGCGGCGCAAAGATAAAAGACATTGTAAATGATATAATGCTGCCGTGGCAATGACGAGAGGGGGAAGAGACAGCCAATGGGTGGGGAGAAGGGCCAACATGGGGTGGGGGGCTGGTGGCGATGGAGGAGAGAGGTGAAAGATTTTATAAAGTGAGTTGAGAGCGGGAAGGGGAATAGAATGGGGGGGAGGGGGGGAGGTTAGGGGGAGGAAGAATGAGGGACATTATCAGATTTAAAAAGCAGGAACATATTAAAGCTCATTTGTGGAACATCAACATTGTGGTCGTCGAGCGGCTGCTTATGATAAATGGAGGATTTCTGCCTGCTGCCGGCGCATAGATGTAGTCCCTAATCTAATTCATCTCTGGCCTACTTTTTATTTGATTGTGCATTTTCTATTTCAAAGGCCTGCACTTCGCTGCTTCACTACTGGGTGGTAAAACCGTAATTGCAGAACGTCTTATGAGGACATACTGTATATTTGGCTCTCAGTCAGGAGTAATGCCTTGTAGACGCAACAGCCTCGGGTGAAGGGATGTTGGTTACAACCCCCCAAACCAAAGCACCCTCCCACACACACCCCGTTTACACTGGGAAGAATCCTCTTCATTAAGTTAAGGCACACATGCACACACACACACGCACACACACACACACACACACACAAAATAAAGAACCGCACAATCCTCATTTTGTTTAAAAATGCACAGACATGCATACGCAATCTATAAACAAGCATTCTCAAATGCAGCTTACAATCACAAAAACCATAATCTTACACACCATACACACACACACACACGCACACGCACACACGCACACGCACACGCACACACACACACACACATTCCTGAAAACGAGCAAACACAAAGTACAAATACACATTACGTACAATTTGTAGAACGAACACTTTTTCACATGAAACTTCAAAGACCCACACACACACACACGCGCACACACACACACACACACACACACACACACACACACACACACACACAAGTAGTGAGCTGCAGGTGGGGGGGTCATACACTTGGGACCGCTGTAAATTCTCTGGCTGAGGCAGTGTGCTCCAGCCAGACAGAGCGGGTACCCTGAGACCGCAGACCCTGTCAGGTGATCTATGGAGAGAGCTACTGGCATCCTCACTACTCTGACATCACAGGGGAGCCTGGGACAGAGAGAGAGAGAGAGAGCAGAATCACAGCAGCGAGGAGTCCTCTCCATATTTATGTGACTGCCTGGCACAACGGCTGAGGCAGGGATCATGACCAAACACCTGCTGGTCAGAGTGTGAGTGAACTAATTGGACACTGCAGGGGACATGTATACACACATGACACACGCATGAACACTGCACGGGCCAATGGTTCGGCTGATGGACGAGCATATAGCACTTCAATTTGGGTCCCGAATGCCCCTTAAACATGAAACATGAAACAACTTGTTGTTGTTGTTGTTGTTGATGATGTGTTGTTGATGCTCCTCTAGGCTATAAGTGTCTGCTACTCCTCTCTACTCCTCCCCATACAGATCTCAGAATCTTCCCGCCTTCAGCCAATACAGTCTGGAACACAGCACTCCATTCGTTCATTTGTCAAAGAGGCAGCGCCAGTTATGTGTCAATCAAATCATTAATACGTTATTGGACCACCTTCAACTAATCAGAACAACCAGTGTTTATGCCGCCTTGCACCAGTCAGAACACCATTCATGTGGGGAACAGTCATAATTGCTCTCAGTGCCAAATTAACTACCCACCTGGAAGCTGATTGCCGATGGTTCTCTAACTGGCTTAAGGTTTGGAATTGAAATTGAAGCAAATTGTACAGGTGGCAAAGGGCTTAACCAGGCTGCCACCGCGCAGATGTTGATTGATGCTGGTGAGCTACGCCATGGCGCTGCCATTTACGGCATTATGAGGAGGCCCAGCAGGGATGCTCATGAACAGTTTGAGCAGATCTTCTACGGGAGGCTTGTCATGCCTCATTGTAGCTAAAACGCTCGCTACTCTACAATGCAGTGATGCCGGAGGTGTTTGCTTTGCTTTACGACGTGGGCGACTAAGATATGCTAAGTAGTGTACACAAGTTGCACAACAATGGCTAAATCACCACTTTTGGGAAGCAGAACAATCTATTTCTCAACTAACATCTACAGTCTGCCAACTCTCCTTCACGCTACAATCAAATAACATCTTAATCAAGTCAGCCTGTTTGTTCTTTAAAAAATATTCAGGTAGAGGCCGACAAGGGCAGGAGAATGATGGAAGCAAAACGACAGTGTGTTGAGGAGCTGATAACAAAGTAGGACACACCGGCAGAATGGTACTAGAGAAATGAACAGCAGGCAGAAAACGATACAGTCTCTCCCCATTTAGCTGACCCATAAACAGCACCACAAATGTCTGAAGGTGGAATAAAGGACAAAACACCACGGCTCTGTGAGCCTATCCTCCCTTGTCACGCTCGGCATATACAACTAAAGGCAGGAACCTGTGTATGCAAACTATCCCCCGCAAGTCATCCGCCGCATGACATAGTGGAGCGAAAATCGCCATTAGAAGCAGATTTGGGAGTCAGTGTGCTGAGACACTTAGCCATGACTGGGGTTGTAACCCAGCGAAGAGAATATTCTAGATCCCATCGCGCCTCCAAAATAGTTTCCATGGTCTGCAATACAATTTACTCTGAATGTAGCCTGCCTGCCTGCAACACTCTCCCCAACAGATTATGTGATGCTGTTCAATACTGCGCCTAACCTTCCCCAGCCCCATTCTAAATTGGTATCAGCCTGCACCCTATTGGACTCATCATTAGGATATCACTGCAGCACAGCATAGCCTAACAGACTGTCATAGTCTCCTACGGCTGCTGGCTGCAGCCTCCTCTACATGCTCTCTGTTTATTTTAATGAGCTGGGTGTTGGGCGGGCACCATGTCAGAGGGGCTCATCAGCGGCAAGCCAGGGTGCGCACGAGGAGCTGCGGATGGGCGCGGGTTCGTACGCACACGCCCGCTAACACACCCGCGCGGGGTGCACGCCAGAAGGAGCAGACGCACGTGCTTACATACTCGTAGGCCAGACACACACAGAGTGGCCATGCTTCACCAAGTATACTCTGCCTGGGGGGCTTCATTAGCTCTGACCTGCGATGTGCAGCACTTCGCTGCAGCCTTGCTGTTTACCAACTCGCTGGCTATCTCCCTCTCTTTACCCCCCCTTTCCCCATCCATTTCCCCAAGCAACAGCCCTCTAACTAAGGCAGCCTGCCAGCGGTGGACAGTTTGAAACAAATCCAACTCTAATGCAAGCTGCAGTAGAAGAGGAATACAACCATCCACTGTAGGAGGAAATGATGTGTTAGGCATTATGGTGGAGACAAAGCCCACTAGAATTAGGTGACACAAGATTGTTGGCTGAATGAGCTTGGATGAGGAGGGAGGGAGACCTTCGAGGCCACGATGAGTCCAGAAAAGTGTTGCAGAGACAAGACGTCTTTAGCCTACAAACTAGCCAGACGTAAAATGAAACTTACCTTATCAGGGATTAAAAACCAAGCCCGTAGCTATCATTCACTATAGCATGCCAATTACCGCACTGCTATAGGGAAAGGCTGCTATAATAATTTACTGTTTATTTATCTCCATAATCCCTCTTCCAGGCATGGGTCAGCTGTTACTTGTCAACGTACCGTGGCTGTTGGCAATGATGAAAGCTCCAGAAAGCTCCTGGAATTGGCAGTAAATATCTCCTATTAGTAAGAATCATCAGATTCTGATTGACCGGTAATGCAATTAAAAGTGAGTGCTGACAGCTTTGGGCTAAAATTAGCCACCTCATTTTCACTGTCTACAAAAATGTATAATGTTCCCATGCCCGGTGTGACAGAGAGTGAAGGGTTACAGGTAATTTTAGACTTTGATGGTCTAAAGGCACCCTGCTATGCTGCCGTTTGGCAGCTGCTTTTAAAATGGCTTCCTTGTGGCATTTCCCTTCCTTCCTCTTGTTATTAGCGGTATAATCTTTGCTAGGCCTACAGTCATAGCACCACCGCCTGCCCGAGTGACTCGTTGACCGCAGAGAACATGCTGCTCTAATTGAATTGGGCACCTGTTACTGGCGCAGGTGCAGCACATAGGAGGCAGGGGGCAGAAGAGAGCATAGCATGGTAGCACTTGCCCATGCTGTACAGCTAATGGATGAACACATTTGTGTGGTTGTACAGTATGTTCCCATGGAGGTGTGCAGGTCAGCATCAGCCTGTTAGCGTTAGCGTCGGTGTGTGTGTGTGTGTGTTGGAGAGAGAAAACAGAGACAGCGTGAATCAGAGGCGAGCGTGTCTTGTGTGCGCAAATGTGGGAGAGAGACAAGGAGGAGAAATAGGTTATTTCCTGTGAAATGAGAATTAGGAGTGAGTTAATCTGCTGAGGAGTGAAGGAGACACCGTGGAAGAGAAGGAGAGGAGTGTGTGTGTGTGTGTGTGTGTGTGTGTGTGTGTGTGTGTGTGTGTGTGTGGGAAAGGGGGGGGG
>JAODTR010000023.1:1460080-1476258 GCA_025399935.1 Amblyopsis rosae | reverse complement strand
TAATTTAAAAAAATAGAAGTGGGTGCCTGTTTTCTGTTAACTTAATTAATGGTCGTTTCTATATCCATTACACTCTCACTCTCATTTGCATCATTGTCGCCCACTCCTCGGTTGCTCCTGAAACACATGCACCTGATTTCACCCTCGCCTTCAATTTCCTGCTCATTGTTCTTTTCAGTAACAGACCCCGCCCCACACACCATCCCCCCAAATTTCTCACTTGCCATCCAGTCCGTACCGCCTCTTCATTAAACAGCTGTACGATGCAATCCCTCACCTCGCCTCTCTATTCATCTGCCTCCGCTCTCTTTGGCTGAGACTGCCATCTCCATCTCTGTATGGATTGCCTCTTCCCTAGAAGATTTAGAAGCTCTTTTAAGTGCTAATCAGGTTGTCATCCGTGTGGCCAAAATGAGAAGACTTATAAATAAAGGCTCGCTTCTGTTGGCCAACGGCTCACTATGTTTAAACAGGTGACACAGGAGTGCATTTTGAACACATCGGATCGATGTCGGGCCCCCCTGGGGTCCACTGAAACAGTGAAAAGAGACAGAGCTTGGCAATAACACGGCAAATAATAAATCCAGAATTTTCCCCCTCTCCTCAACGCAACAGGCCATTTCAACTGGACAGTTTGTGGAATGGCATAAAGGCAGAAAGCCAAGGCCCTTTATATCCCTACAGTACACAAAAGGTTAAGCTGCACCACTGAAGGAAGAGCTTTAAAAAGTACCGACAGCTGCAACAATCCCTCATATCTCCAAACCCTGACCAGTAGTCTCCCTGCCTTCCAACCATCCATCATATATCCTGGTATGACCAATTTCCCATTATTCCCAATCTCTCCTCCACAGGCAAACTGCTCACCGATAGTCGCAATAGCATATCACAGAGACGCGCTGTCCCCCTCTATGCCATATCACCAAACCCTAGCCCTCATGCAGTATGCCACTCGTAATACCTCGCAAGGCTTACCCGCCATGTTGCTAGCATGCAGGATGCTAGCCCCTGCATCAGCATGGCCTGGCCTCTTTAAACTCCCCTCAGCTCCACTTGAGGCCAAGGTTGTGATATCTCCATGTCCTACAGCAGAAAAATATAGTCCCACCCCTCCTGCTGTGGGCTTTGATTCGTTTATTTATTTATTTCCCCGTCAAAGAGGGGCGTGGATTAGTGTGCTCTTGTTTATCTGCCCGTCAGTTTTATCTATATATCACTAAGCCATCCACTGGGCTGCAACAGCCCCAGCACTGCATTAATCCCCTATCAGCCAGCCGGCCATCCATCACCCCTGCTGTCTATCACGTCAGATCCATCATCCGCCCATCTGTCTCTCTCACGCTGCCCATACCCAGAGATGATCTCCTCCAGAGAGAGCACCACCGCAGAGGTGACAAGGGTTTGGCTTGAAGGGATAGGCGGACACACACACACACACACACAGAGAGAGAGAGAGAGAGAGAGAGAGGGAGAGAGGACAGGAGAGATGGAGCGAGGATTACACCCTGCTCCTCTTCACAGCTGCCCTCCGCCCCCTCCCTCGACAGTCTCCCGCTGAAAGCGCTTTCTTCGTGTCACTACATGCTTATTAGCCGTTGTGTTTGTTTGCCTGTAATTTGTTTGTTTTCTTCTCCCGCTAATTCTCGCCAGTGGGAGCAGTGCCAGTGAATGGAGAGATAGATGCTGAGGAGGAGTGAGTGTTGGTGCTGGTGGAGGTGATGGGGATGGGTCATGAATCCCACAAAGCCGAGGCGTAGCCCCCGAGACCCTCCCCCTACCCCCCGCAGAACAGAGCGGAGGAGGGATATTGTCTAAAGCCCCGTGCTTTGAAACAGCTCAATATCTGGGTTCATCAGGGGTTGTTTATATTTCCATCCATATATCTGCTAACATGGGAGGGCGAGATGCAGGAGGAGAGGTGGGTGTTCGGGCAAAATGTTAGCACACATAACAGAGGAGGCGCACAGAGGCATGCACGAGAGTGCACAGAGGCCTGCATGTGTCGGAGCGGTGAATGCAGAGCATAGGCTGACTGTCAAGTCCAAGTCATGACCAAGAACCAGAACAGACACAAGTCCAATTCAAGACCAATACTGTCATGCACAGTACGCACTGTATATGTTGGTGATGGTTGGGGTGTGCTCTTGGAATCGCAGTTGGCTATATAGGCAAAAATAATCATATTTTCCCCAATTTGAAATAAAATCCTGAACCCATGAAAGAGTAATCCTCCTACGACCTTATATGAAATAAACTGCACAGGGTAAATCGTTAGCCGTGGTTTCCGCATTGGAAGCCAACACTGCAATTATATAGGTTATTCTCTCCTCAACAAATAGTCTGTGAGGGCAAAACAAATTGTGTAGAGGGTAACATTGCCAGCGCACCGGCAAAGACGTTAATATGGATATTTTTAGCCCGTGTGCGCGAAGAGGAATCATGCAGGTTAGCACAGAAAGAGGACGCTAAATGCACAGACAAGCAGTTTTTAAGAAAACCCACATCAGAAGCTTTGTGTTACAAAGTAGTGTGGTGGGTGCAGGGGAGGCAGTCTGAGGTGACTCTGCAGTACAAACCCATGGTGTGGGAATGCTGGCGTGCAATACTGAAGGTTAGTCAACACGCAGCCTCCCTTTTACTGTGCTTCAGGCAGCGGGCGTGCACGTGAAAGCACGCTCACAAGGAACGGTGCAAGCCTGCAGTTCCCCCCTAAAAGCTGTGACGTATTGTATATACATCACGGGCATGCATTTACGAATGACATACCTATCTGTCAAATTGTGAATGCATGGTTTAATGTAATACTGTTGACCTGACATAATGGGAATATGCATGAGCTAGCATAAGCTTTGAGGATCAAGCATGAGTTTTCCCACACTACACTGCACCAATATCGTATATATATATTTTTTTTATGTTTGAATTTATTTTGATTCTGTGTGTCATATTAGACCCGTTGTGGCATACACTGGCTGATTAAAAACAGAATACATATAGGAATTAGCATTTCATTACATGGATGAGGTCTCCCCACAATAGCCTGTCTCCTCTTCAATGAACTTTGCTCAGGAATGTACACGGAATTAGAAATCGCATTCACAAGTAGCTACTGCTATCAATGGATACTGGTGGATGTACGTATGACATACAGTAATAGATGTTAAGCAGATATTCAGATCCTCAGAAATGTATCTGAGGCTTTGCCGATGATCTGTCAAACCCAGTCAATTGTTGACACCCCAAGCATGGGATTATGAATAAAACGTTCCAATGTCTTGTGCATAACTAGCTCAGATGCGCAAGGCACAAACAATGACAGTTCATTTCCACTCATGTAATATACCCATTGGCAAGCCTCCATTTAAACAGGGACTAGGCTGAAAAAACTAAACTTTCATCCATAATTAGAGTAAACAAGCATCTCCAAAGCAAACATTCCTCTTCCAGTGGAGGCCGTTTCAGATTAGACAGCTGTCAGAGATCCTCAGTATCCATCCTGCATTAGCTCTAATTAGCCAGAAAAACACTCTCCTCTCTGACCCTTTATGAAGAATACTGCTCAATCAAAAACAGACGGTACTGAAGACTGTAATCTGCTCACGCAATTACAGTCCATATTGTTGTGTTATACAGTGACCTATGAGAGGGTAAGAATGCCGACAATGTGTGCATGTGACCATGTGTGTGTGTGTGTTGTCTGTTCAACAGCATGCACCCTCCAATAGATGTGATTTAACAGATGCAATTACCACTTGCACAAATACAGAGAGAATAAGGAAACACAAAAACAAACAGACCAACCAAAAGGCACACACCACACTTGTAGCCACTGAATTAATCAGCCCGTAGACAAATAGCTGAATAAATACTGTGGATAACCAGATCAATACCGTATACTCAATTCATTTGAGTTCACAGAGATGTCAAACTCTGCATAGTTCCATAACACACTGATTAAACTGGCACCACATTAATTCAGTGAATCAATAAAACCAATCTTTCAAATAAACCAAGTCTCATGTAAGGCCGGAGCCAATTGCTAGGGCAAAAGCACATTAAAATTCCCTTGTTCCAATTGCATATCTATGTCAGGCAGCCAGCACATGGAGCCAGTGTGGATTCCACAGTTTGAGGAATGGAAATGATTAATCAGTAAAACAATAACCATGGTGCAAGTAAAGGCACATGGTAATTCTATAATGATCAAAGCCTCAATCAAATCCATATCCTGTTCTGTTCTCGCCATATGCCGTGTCTTTGGATGGGGGATACGAGGGTGCGTGTGTGTGTGCTCGCATTGTGTGTTGTGTGTGTGTGTGTGTGTGTGTGTGTATGTGTAATCTTCCGTATTTCGGCTGTGAGGAGAGCAAAGGTTAATACTGCGGTCTGGATTGTGTCTTTGTGGTGAGATGGCATATGACCTGAGACACCATAACATTGTGCCAAGGGACTAGCATCGGTCTAATAGCGGTGCTTATTATGTTATGTTTGTATCCTGATATATAACATACTATATATCACAACCCCTCTGTCCATTATTAAACATCATGTTGGCCAACTTGGCCATAGAAAGAAACACTAACTTTTACAGAGAAGGTTCCCTGTTTGTATCCTTAATTAATATGCAAGCAAAGTACCCATTTAGGAGAGAATGTGCAGCATTACACTGTAATGTGTACATCGCCCTTTTCCAAATAGGCTTTGCTGAGCTTGCATGCTTGTCTTCAGCAGCAGCACCTTGCTTCACATTAATATAGTTACACAGCTTCACACCTGGCTCTTTCCCGGCACAATACACTGTTCTACTGTTGGCTCCAGAGCAGAGGTACTGGGACGCTGCCGGCTGGCTTGAGAATGGCTCCACTGAGGCAGAGCTGCCTATTTTCTTTTTTTATTTGGGGTTGGCTGGGCATTTAGCTCACAGCCTCCAAAGCACTGCGAGAGTTAAGCCGTGCTTTATTGAAAGTAATAGCAGCTAAGGTATGGATCGCACACTGTTTTGTGGTCATTTGGCAGGGTGCCAGGAGAGAGGATCCATCTACGATGCGGTGTGAGAGAAGCATTTTCCTGGTGGAGGTGGTTGGTGTCCATATATGTGGTGAGGTTCAAGAGCTTCAAGGGGGCCAGGAGGACAGAAAAGATGAGAGATGCATAAAGCAATCTCAGGTGAGACGTGCAGAGTCCCAACATAATTATAACCCTTAATTAATCCACTCTCTCTCTCTCTCTCTCTCTCTCTCTCTCTCTCTCTCTCTCTCTCTCACACCGTTTCCATCATGTTACCCTCCTTCTCATTCTGTAATTGGGCATGTGCCCAGTATTTTGCTCTTGGTATATTTATTTTCTTCATTTATGTGAGCCCTTTCTCTGGGAGTTTCCCTCCAAGACCCCCTCCTCCTCCTCTTCAACACACACACACACACACACACACACACACACACACATACACACTTCATCCTTCCACCCCCCCCCCCCCCACCCCCCCACCCCCCCGCTCTTCTGCCTGCATTCTCCTCTCCCACTGCCGGCCAGCTCTCCTCCCTGGCAGTCGAGCAAACAAACAACTGCCTTTGGTTCCGTGTTCTTTTTTTTCTCCTTCTTCTTCTTCTTCTTTTCCTTATGGTACCTCTTTTCACAGCTCCCCTCGAGAGAGACACACACACACACACACACACAGGCAAGAGCCCAAACACATGTTTACACCAGTCCAACACCAAATACTCCAAAGGGAATCTTGCTGACACAAATAACAGGTCCCTTCACACAGCACAGCCCGCTAGAACGCTCCTCTGTGGAGTGAGTCAGGTGAGTCTCAGGTGAGCATCAAGCAGACAGCATAATCCTCACACACACGCGCGCACACACGCATTCACGTACGCACACAAACGCGCGCACTAACACTCATTCACAACACTCACAGACCCACGAGACACAAGCTCGTGTTTATAAACGTGTCTCTCTCTATTATCTAATGCCTGGCAAGGTGCATTGATCGCTATGGTAACAGCGTGTGACCCCCGCGGTGTGCGGCAAATGTAAATGTATCCGTGGTAGCAGACAGGAAGTGGAGCGTGCAGGCGTAACGGAGGCCCTCGCCACGCGACGGTAAGATGTTGTAATGAGGACAGAGGTGTCGAGTATCGACGGTGGCTCCAGCACAAGTCCCAGGTGTGGCGAGGAGCGACGAAGGCTTCGCCCATTACCACTGCCAGTCCGCGCTGCCACTCTGAGCGAGGCAATTAGAGGGATCTCCGGCACTGCGAGACCGATCCCCGCTTTGTCACGTTATCAGAAAAAAAAAGATTGATTGGTTGAGCTATTAGGTGAATTGATCCGTGTTCCTTTTCATCTTGTGCGTGCAGTTTTCTCACATGGACATGTTGAATAGAGAGCTATGCTAATAGGAAACCGTGGCCATCTTGGCCAAATGGTCCTCCTGTTAATCTTTCTTCTTCGACTTGGGAGGCCGTCCATATCGCCATATCTCTCCTTCAGTGACAGCTCCCTGTGCTCAGCTTTCATGAGATAGAGGTGGGTCTATATGTTTTGACAACCCATGCATATAACAAATACAAACATAGCAACACGTCAAATAGGAGAAGAAATCAAGGCGCCTTTGTTTTGCTTATCTAATGTCTTCTCATTGTTTTGTTTATTTACCCCTTACTGTGCGTCCGTTATGTTTGTGGTGATAATTATGTCACTGGCAGTTCAGCATGGGAACTAGCATTTCGACCAAATGGCAACTGTCAGTGAGCTGCATCACTGCCAGTTGTATTTACAGTAATCTAGGCTCCTTTGCTAAAGGTGGTATAATATTGATGTGTGAAGATGTGTGTTTTCATCGTCAAAAGCTATATCTTCAACCAGAGCCTTGGATATACATAAAACACATATTAGCAAACAAGAGCTGGTAATGTTATGTTTGCTAATGGCGGCCGGGTACTGAATGTTGCCTTTTTCCTCATGAATAGGAAAAATCAGACAGGCTGAAAAGGGCAATCAGAGCTGGCCGTTCTTGGCTAACTTAGTCCTACTGTATTTGCTGGCTCCGAATGGAGCAAATTATTTCTCAACACCCAATTGGAGAAGCCCCCCCACCCTTCCAAATGAATGCAAAAACAAATTGACGGCAAGGCTGATTGGTCACATTGATTGAGCATCACTGAGTCTTTTCACTGCTGTAAACCAAGTCGTCTCCAGTCGATAGACACAGCCCAAATACACCAGGCACTCAATCCAATGTGCTGCTACATGGGCCCATCCAGCTAATTTAACACCCACTCCATTTATGAAAAAGAGTCCTCATCGATTTCTCTCTGTTCATGTGCTCTTGTTGCTGCTGCTCATTCTCACCACGCTGGCGCCTACAGTGCACGTTCTCCAGGCTGGCGGCCTTTGAATTAGATTAGTGCGTGCGGTGGGGTTACGGTAAAATTGGATCCACAAACCCCCAGACCCAGAGTGGAGTGCTTGCTCCAGATGTAGTGACGCGCAGCCAGACAGCACACACTGGGAGCCTGCGGTTCCAGACTGCAGTGTTCAGCGAGGCCTCGGCTGAGATTGAGCCCAGAAAAGGGACAGTTCTCCTTTGTTCTGCATCTGAACAACAACTAAGACAGTTTCTGCCTGTTGCTTGGTATGTACACACCACTCTCCTCTGTTCTATATGCCCCCTCCTCTCTCCACTCCAATCCGTCACTGCTTATGCTCCCAAAATGTAACAGTACAAACATAGAACTGATCAACGCATTACAAAAAGCCTTATACTGAACGAGATAATAGGGTGTGGGAAGGGAATAATTCATTCCATTGACAGCTGTTTAAACCCATTCTCTGCATGTGTTTTGTTAAGGGTGGTACACCATAAAAACTTGCCAATCAGCTCCATCTCTACCACAATAACCGGCATTATAATCACAATGGCGGCTATTGGGCTGGCGACAACCACAATACTGCCGACGGCGGGGAACACACTCGACTGGGGCTGGGCACGCCATGCAAGACATCGCCAGCCGTGTGGAAAGCTCTGGCCCACACAAACACCGTACTGCTCCTGAAACGCTACCGGAAAACACACTGCAAATGCACATGGCGATGCTCACAACGCACACTGGGATATATGTGTTGCCCTGCCCAGCCAACCGCCATCAGCGGACACATCCTCTGTAACGTGACTAGAACAGAAGACACAGTTCAGCCGTAGCAGCACCACAACAGTACACATTTAAAGTCTTAATTTAGTGCAATTCACACCTCATTTTGGATAATGGCTTTGCTCCCATTCTACCGTTTAGCAATTTAGTTGCTAATGTTCTTTCATTTTAGCAATGTACAATAATTGGATGCCAGAATCTACTCACCAAAAAACACCACGGGGAAGACGCGTCCAAATCTGACATTTTGAGGGTCAAATTGACGTCTAAGAACACTTTTGTACGAGGCTGTTGGATTACAACTGCATTTCATTATCGAAATATATTTTTTTCTATTGAGTAGTCTTGGCACCGGAGCCCGTCAAAATATATTGTCATCTGTTATCTCTGACAGAATGCTATTCTTTAATTCAATACATATTAAATCAATTGTGATAATGTATAAACATAATAAATATACCAAATATCAAAAAAGAATATTATTACAGCATGAATAAATATGTAGTTTCACATTAGCATTAGCACCATGAAGCATTGCCTATAGCAACAGCAAAGCAAAGAGCAGGCAATAAAATAAGAATTTGTGAAAGGCTATACAGTATGTGCATTTAACTGGATAGAAGAAAATGTACCCAATATTAGCATCTGCTAGTGTTTTCCCATTTTTCTCGGCACGTCCAGGGTGTCACTATACTTCACATAGTAACGATTTAGAATATTTTATTGTTCCACGCCATAATTAGGTACAGTAAATCTGTAAGCTTGTGAAAGGTCATTTAACAATATGGTACCTCAGGCAATTTTCAGCATCTGGGGTTTTTTTACAATTTGGTGGACATTCTTTGGACAGTGTATTCAGCAGTCCTAAGGGTGTTGTAAAACATCCTGGGTTATTTTCATATAACTGGTCTATCTTCCAACTTATTTTTAATTAACATATCCATTTAGTCAGCCATCTCAAAGAGCTTGAGGGAGTATACACATTTTGCATGTTGAACAGATGATAAAAGGAAAGGTTGTCGATTTGCGGAAAAAGTTAATCTAGTTCACATAGACTGTGTATGTGTTTGTGTACATATGTATATATGTGTGTGTGTGTGTGTGTGTGTGTGTTTGCAGTGCAAAACGTATTTCTGTTATGTTGTAAGAAGCTCGGGGAACTGAGCTACAGTTGTGTGTACAACGGCTCTGTCATTGTACTAACTGACATCGACAAATATACAGTTCTGTCTTTGACTTGTATACCGGTACCTGACTTGAGCACTTCAGCCAATATCAGCAGCAGAACAAAAAGGCTGTATCACAACTGATACAGAAATAAATCTAATTCATATTAGTGGCATATTAAAATGGTGATGATCATTAATACAATGGTAATGCATGACGATTATTCAACCATTGAAAGCCAAGAGTAATTTTTCTGATAGAGATGTGACACACTGACAGGGGAATATAAATCCCTCTGCTTTCCCGGGGAGCGTGTTTGGCAGTAAACCAATTCCAAGTCTGGTTTCTTGAATGCCCAGATAACACAATCAGACAGTTGCAATATTGCTGTTTTACCACCTGAAGAATTTGAATTTAATTCAGCCCCTTCCGAATAGACATCCAAATTGTTACCATAGATTGGCAGGACAAAGACAATGCAATCGTGTGAAATGATGGAAAAAATATTAATTACTTTCAATAACTTCCTTCAAATAGTATGGCCATAATATGCAATAGCGGTGTCTGGACCAAGATGCATAATTTATTTGTTTTGTAGGTGTGAAGTTGAAGGCTAGTGCATTTGTATTTAAGTTAGGTGCTAGAGTTTCATATAGCCTTTTAGGTCAGCAAGCAGTACAGTATACAGTAGGCCTACTGTGCATGCTCTTAATATTCTCCTGACTGGCTCAATGGGTTTCCAAATAAAAAGGTGTATCTCCTTAATGTACACCAGTTATTAAACATGAGGAATAGACAGAGTGGGGTTAGATGTATTTGCCAAAGCATACAGGCAACCAATATACAGGATTGTATTCATGGGCTTATAGCATAAATACTCTAAAAGCACGGCAAGTCGTCCAGACATATCATGTTATTTCACCAGAGCCTCACTCGCACACTCACTAGAACATTTAGAAGTACTGTTGCCTAAATATCCTAAACTGCGTTGAACTAAATATAGCCTAACATTGCAGATTTCCTTCAGGATTTGACCTGACACACAAAAATGAGACGAATATGGAATGACACTGAATTTACGTTATTAATGTCAGTGTCTTCAGAACGCCAATAGGACAATTCATATGCCAACTACAATACACTCACTGTAGGTCATACTGGAAAGGCAATATATACAGTAGGCCTTTGTACATGAATAGCCTTAACATCCTCGAGTTAAAGCCACGATATTTATTACAAACGTGAATTAACTGGTTTTGGCGAGCATGCACAATCTATCTGTCAAAGCATAAAATATCAGTATATAAATCGGCTTTCACGCCCTCCATAAGCGAAACCAGGGTGGTGCATAGCCTATTACATGGATACACTGTCGCACTTTAGGCGATATTAATTCCTACCTTGAATCCTCCTAGCTCCTTTCTTCCTTCCTCAGAATATTTCATTCATTCTTCTCGCATCACCTGTCTCCTTCGCCCCTTCTGATTATCACTTGCTTTCCCCGTTCTTCTCCCGTCTTCGTGCGGATGCATAAGAATTAAAATGAATAACCTGCTGCTTTAATGAAGGAAAATCACGAACCAGTCCCTAAGAAATAAAAAAATCCTCCGGACTAAAAAAAGGTTAGCGGCAGTGGGAAAATCCTCACAGTACAGCCGATTCCTACGTAGATGCGCCCCTCTGGGCTTAAAAATTAAAACGACCAGCGTTAACGGTATCAAACACAAATAAGGTGTCAACGGAACTGTATTGTAGCTAAATATTTGCGGATATCATTTATCAGCTTGTAGACAGATCGAGTTGTCCGTCAATGGTTTACTGGTGTCGATGGCGAGTAATGTGCCACCGCAGACGTCTATGTAGTCTATAAGGCAAATCCCAGTCCTGAATGTAACTGAAGTCAGCACGGGACGTTTTTTACACTATACAGCCAAATTTCCTGCAGTGTCCTGGACCAAATGCTTCAAGATTGTTCACCCGTAAAGGGCATCTGGTCGAAACAGGCAATCTGCGGTTCTCCTGCGCGTCCTTACGCATTGAGCGGATCGCTGGCGTTGACTCTGGCAGAAGGCATGACGACCGTCTCCCGGCTGCGCACTCTCATCAGCACCATTCACAAGGTATTTGTGACCATTGAAGTCGTGTCTACTATAGGCCTGTAACAGCATAGCACATTCATAAGTCCCCTTAGATGGCTCTGTGCCCCATTTGTATATTAGACTTATGATAGACAATTTTGAAGCTCCCTTAACTGAAGAAAAAAAACACTGCCCGCCCACTACGTGTCCCATATGACACTAAAACAGTTTTCAGTGGCTCAATAGGTTGCCTGGCCAACTAAGGGATGAACCGATAGGCACGATGCGCATCCGTGTGGTTTCAGATGACTACCTGCACTCTCCGTATTTACTTTAAGGGGGACGCCTCGCTAAGAAAAGAAAAAAAGATTCCCTACATTTGGGTCTATACACATAATAACTACTTCTCACATCTAATGTTGTGTTAACCCAATTTTGTTTATTTCTTAATAGTTGTTTTGAAAGTTGTCACAGATGTTACATTTAAATATTGTAAATTTAAACATCTGTTACAGTAGTCTACATAGGCTACAGTATGTCATGTAATAAGTTAATGCAAAACCTTAGTCATTTAGAACAAACAACCTAAAATACGCAAAAATATTTAATATTTTAGAACACTATCGTAATTCTTTATGAATTGTATTACAACATGTACTGTACCAAATCATGTAAAGAAAATATGTATGTGTGTGTGTGTGTTTGTGTGTGTCTTTAAAACCTAGATAACAAACAACAGGAAAAGCAGAGGAGGTTATGAGAAAAATATGCATAGAAAAATATATTATCATATTATGACCGGGGAATGAAAATGCCACACATTATTTATTTAATTCTGCTGCTTGATAGAACAACACCAAGTCCCATGAACACCCCCTTCCTCTTTCCCTCTTGCCATACTGTAGGCTACTGTAGGTATACCTTGAGATATCTCTCCTGCATTTTGACTGTTCATACCTTCACCTGAGGGAAATTCCTAGACCCACCTGGTAGCTCAGGCCAAGGTCTGCTGTTATAGCTTTTAGATCGAGCTTTACTGTTGTTTCCCATTGGTTGTTTGTTATGTTCTTTTCATTTTTCTAGAATTTGGCATATAGGTTTATTTGTATAGTTGTTAATTGTAAATTGTGCTTTGTCATTTATGCATACAGTCAAACAAATTACAGCTAGAGTTGATGTTATAAAAATATAAATGCTTTGGCAGTCCACATACATCACAACATGCAGGGGACGTCTTTGTTTGAAAACCTGATGCAGTTTTAGTCCAAACTGGGAAATAAAAAGGCCATGACATTGAAAGCTATTTTCTACTCTGCTAATCTGTGTAGAAACTCAGTTGAAAGTCTTTGGATATAGAAGCACAGTTATCAATCAAATAATTAGCATGCAATTGAAATACCTTTAGCCAATCAAGATCAACGTGGGCGTGATTTTCCTAACACAGGCACTTTTTTCGGTCCTCAAATGGTTCTGAATTGAGCGATACCCGACTAATCATGACGGAGCTAGCAAAATCAGCATGCGGTTAACTGGCTGAAAAAAATAACATTATTTGGAAATACAATGGCTGCTTTGAGCTTAGAATCAAACCTTACCATTAGGTAACTACTGCACACACACGCACACGCACACACACACACACACACACACACACACACATACACACACACACATAGAACGTCATCTCATGCTGTTTTATCTTTTTGTCAAACTTTTGTAATAATCTAACTAATATTGTGTTGTTTTCAAAAGCTGAATTTAGCATTCTAGTGCTCTTTTACAGCCATAGTAACTACAGGCAGTGATGGAACCAGTATGAGCACAATGTAGTTGCATTTTGACAGTATCACCCTACTCTCAACAGAAAGCCTTCTGTTACATGGCATACCTTCCTAATGCTCTCAGATCAGTTCAATTGACCTTCATGGGCCTTCTGACTCATCAATCTGATAAATAGCCAGCTCAGTTTGTGCTGCTTGCTGTAGTGTGCATGCACCAACAGGATTTTTATTTTAATTTTTTATACAAAAGATCAGATATCATTAATTCAAAAACACAATGCACTCAGATGGGATTGTACAGTAGGCCATCTACAGTTTTGGCCTGTAATGCAAATGAGTGATGGATATGTGAAGATTCACAGAATCAAGTAATTCTTGGTGCAGTCATGTAGCCCATTTCAGTCTCTTAGCAACTACAATAGTGGCAGATGATTAGTTGCTGATTGGCCTGTGCTACAGCAGTTCTGTTAGCAGAGATCATTATAATAATATGCATGAACAGGCGAAAGGATACTATATCATTAAAAGTCTAAAATAGAGGAATATGTATTTATTTTTACTTTCTACCTAATATGCTAAGTTACTATTGCACATTGCAAGAGAGAGGAGTTTTTTAAGCATTGTGGTCAAGGTAGGTAAGATACACAGGACCTTTTCAATTTGGAGATGATTACCACTTTATTCTTTGTACCAGTAAATCATGAATAACATGCCTAGAAAAACAGCAGTCTACTTGTAAACAGGATATTAATAAAAAGGGCATTTAAGTATCCACCAAAAACCCATTGTAAATATATAATTCATTCAAACACAGTGAATTACAAAGTTGATTTATTAAAATTACGTACAGTAACACAAAGTTCAGCACCCTGCAGACCACAGAACCTCTGATGATTACTATGTTTGTTATTATTCTCATTGTCAGTTTGCACGTCTGCCCAAATGGATTTCTACATTCACTGTGAATGATGTTGTTGAGGTGTGTAGGGTACTTCAAAAAGGTTGGCACATCTAAAACGCTCTATCTATTAAACAAGCTCCATTTCAGTCAATTTGTTTTCCTTCATCGTCCTGGTTTTCAGGTGCTGTTGATTATGTGATCGTTGTCACAGATCACAAGTCCCGGTAAACTTTCAGGTCTGTGTTTTTTTGAAATACTTCCTTAATTTACAAATATACAAATCCATCCACATGGAATTAATATGTATATATTACATAAATGTTATATATTAATATGTCCTTTGTAGTTTTGAGGTTTATATGAGAAACGGAATATAGGTACAGTGTAGACTCTAGAAGATTTTACAATGATAGAAAGAGTATTGTCATGATTTCAATGGAAGGAAAAATGGAATGGTCTCTTAAGTGGGTGCGTCACTAACGGCATTTTTCTTTGGAGGCCAAGGTGCCTGCTGACGTAAGCAGCACCCGGACAGCTAAATCTACCCTGCATGGCCTGAAACATTTACCTCAAAACAGTTTACTGCAGAAAAAACCTTGTGGCCATTCTTGTGGCGTTCTAGGCCAATGCAGACATATAATCTCTCCACCTAGTCCTGGGTCTTCCCCGAGGCCTCCTCCCAGCTGGACGTGCCTGGAACACCTCCCTAGAGAGGCGCCCTGGGGGCATCCTTACCAGATGCCCGTACTACCTCAACTGGCTCCTTTCTACGCTAAGGAGCAGCGGCTCTACTCTGAGTTCCTCGCGGATAGCAGAGATTCTCACCATATCTCTAAGGGAGACGCCCGCCACCCTCCTAAGAAATCCCATTTCGGCCACTTGTACCTGTGATCTAGTTCTTTCAGTTATGACCCACCCACCCTTCATCAGAGGTAGAAAGAGTACAAAAAAATTATACTCAAGTAAAAGTACCATCACTTTGATAACATTTTACTTATGTAAAAGTCAAATTACTGGTATGAAAAATCTCCTCAAGTTAAATTAAAAAGTACCTAATTTAAAATGTCAACTTTACTTACTGTAGTTACTTTTTCTTAACAGTGGCAGGGTGTTTTGTGTAGAGCTCTACGCTTACTTTTTTCCCTAAGGAGCACATGCCCCTATATTTTAAAAATTGGGAGTGCAATTGAAATTGTTTATTTTTTTTTATTTAATTTATTGTTTAACATGTTACTCTCTATAGTGCATATGATTGGCTTGGCCAGGCTTGTAGTTTATTGTGATTACAGTGTATGATCAAGTTTGACCATAAAATAATATCTGTAATAAGGTTTGCTCAAAACTGTGACATGGTCACATTGGCTACTGTATATGTTTATTTACACATCATTAATATTAGATATGCTATTCTGCAGTAGGCTACTATGTCTCCACATTTAATGTGGATATTTAAGGTATAGAGGATTGTACAGTAGCTTCCACAGGTGGGAACAAGTCAACGTTTTTCAAGTCAAGTCAACACAAGAACAACACAGATAATATTTCAGTGTGTTTCTTGCCAAATGCGTCTACCTTGTCAAACAAATCTACAGAGTGGCAACAATTTTTTAAATCAAAGATACACAGTATTCATACATGAATTAGATCCAACACCAGTGTTAAATTTCCTCCTGAAAATACGTACCATACAGTACTGTAGTGCAGTGCATAACTTATGTACACGTTATACATATAGGCTATAATATGTTAGTGGCTGTTATGGTCTCTACTGTACAGGTAGGCTGGCTATTTGACAAAATACTGTGTAGACACTTTTACATACAAAATAAGCATAACAACACTACTGTACTGTAGGCAAATTCATATTTAGTTACACATTAGACTATTGTACCTTTGAAGTTTGAACATACTTTTTGTTTTTTGTTTTTGTTTGTAGTACTTTAGGCTCAGTTCAGCTGCCTCCAACAATAATCCACCATAAACACTTTATATATATGTATATATACATATATATAATTTACTTGAACTCCTTCACTTGGGGTAAGGACTCATTCCCCACCTGGAGTAGGCACTCCATCGGTTTCCGGCTGAGAAC
>JAODTR010000023.1:1431024-1459980 GCA_025399935.1 Amblyopsis rosae | reverse complement strand
GAGACCACTTTGCCTTGGGAGACCCTACCAGGAGCACAAGGCTCCAGACAACACAGCCCTCAGGTTCATGGGGGCACGCAAACCTCTCCACCACGATAAGGTGATGGTTCCCGGAGAGGTCCATTGGAACGTCTCTGCTAAATTATATTCTCTCTGGTGGATAAATTGCTCAGCCATGTGGGTTTCATCAAGATAGCATGAGACTATGAGGGGTCAGCATGCCAATTGTGTGATTGGACACACCACAACCTTGGCTGTACCGGACTGAAAAGGACGAAAACAAGCAGAACATTAATTCTTTATTTTAGCTTGCTGAGAACATGCCTAGTACAACACTAAAGGTAGTATTACAGTAAGACCATATCCAACACAAAGTGCAAACGCTATTGAATCTTGTAATTTTACTGCATGAATAACAATGACAGTTGAGGTGAATGTATCTGGTTGCTATAACAATTAGCTCTCTTCATCCAGCCACCCTGGTTGTGTACCACATTCCTGCCCTACACCCTTAGTAAACTGCGATCAGGAAATCTCCATGGTGTATGATGCCAACCAGGAGACTTGGCAAACTATAGGTATTTGTTATGATCCTAAATGCATTCTTGATCAACACGCAGGTTTGCTCAAGAGTCTTCTTTTTAATTTGTTCAAGCTCACGGTTGTTTAATAACACTTTTCAAAGCTAATTTACATTCAGAATATATACATAGAAAACCTGCCAGTGCATTTTCATTGTGCAATGATACAGCTTGCTCCAGCTGCAGTGACTGACATGTTAGCAAGCAAGAGAGCACCATCCATGTCACATTATTTATGATGGAAACTTGGATATTTTACAGTGTTCACAATGAAATGACAAGTATAGAGTATGATCATTTAAGGGACCTTTCCAGATGAACTTTTTTTTTCTGTGAAGAATCAATGTTTATAGCCTATAGGGTATTTGTTTGCTAGAAATGTGTTGCGGGTAACGTAAAACACAGTACAGTACAGTACCTGCTTCACATTGTGCTTTGTGTGCATCTTCATTGTAAAACATCACCCCTAATCCCTCAGTAAAGCATGTGTTTTCAGAAAGGTGATAACATGTTGTTATTACTCAGATAAATAAAGTGTGAGAGAGAAAGAGAGAGAGAGAGAGAGAGAGAGAGAGAGAGAGAGAGAGAGAGAGAGAGAGATATTAACAAAAGCCAAGCAGACACCAGGGCTTCATGGCAGGCAAAGTGTTGTTGTAACACCTCAGCTTTTATATAGCCACCCCAATGACCGCAAATGCTCTTTTTCCATCACACACGGTCCACTCTGGAGGGGTGTTCAAACAATACACAGTATTTTAACATTTTCGGAGGTCACAATACAGAGACACTCCATCGCCCCTCTCTCTCTCTCTCTCTCTCTCTCTCTCTCTCTCTCTCTCTCCCAGTCGTCCTCACTGTCTGTGTCTCTTTCTCTTTTGCAATATGAAATAGTCCATTATCTGCTTTCAGGGCTAATTGGTGTATTAACGCCATACTGTGGGTGACTGGAGGATATAGAAACAGAGAAGGGGGGTGGGGGCTTGAGCCGAATTAATATGGATGAGGCCAAAGCGGAGGGAGGTGGAGTATGCGAGGATCCGGGGGAGGTGAGCGCGCAGAGTGATTCCGAGGGAGTGAACGAGAACGGGAGGCCAAGGTAAATCTTTTCAGCTGCACAAGTGGTTGAGAGCAGAGCGGCAGCAGGACGAGCGGAGGGGGAGGGGGGGAGAAAACATCCTGTAATGGCTTGTTGTTGTTTTTTTTTTTTGTTTTTTTTGCGCTCTCTCTCTCTTCTGCTCTCGCCGTCACCACATTCAACCCAATTATCCACTCTGCCTGGCGCCACTGGAAGCATATGGAAATGTATATTGCAGTGAGCTGGTGTTTTTTTTTTTTTTTTTTTTTTTTTTCAACGCTGCGGAAGGTAAGCAGCTCTTGAGGATGCAGAGACGGATTAAAGGAAAAGGGAGACAAACACGTTGAATTGGGTGAAAGTTTTACCGACTGCTTTCGGCTGGGCCACTCAATGCCGTACAAACACACAGAGTATAATTCTGGCCACTGGGGGGCAGAGCACTGCAGATACGCCGTCCCCCAGGCCATCCACGTGTGTATTGGGGCTCTTGGGAGGGGATTGTCACATGCATGTCTCGTCCACAAAGGTGCATTTGCTTCATCCAATCCCATGCTTCCAGTTTAAATACAAGCCGTGTTTACAGCTCTACAACCTTTTACAGTAATAGGGATATTATAACAATTACTGAAGCTATTATGTAACATATTCATTCTACTTTGGTATTATCCATACAGTATGGAATTACACCTGCTCAAATAGCATCTCACATTCTCACTAGATTTACAGTAAATGTATACCATTAAGCTCTCACTATTTATGAGCCTGACTTAATTTATGCCTGTGCACAACGCCTACTAACTCTCTATGTTAATCAATGTTTGTAAATGATCTATTATTTATTAATCACATATTGAAAAGTGCATCTATCTGTAGTGTGTGAAATACAGTTCTCTGTGTCAGTATTTCCATGCAGTAGTTACAGCCACACACACAAAGGCATAGTTTAATCCCTGGGCATGCAACTGTACCTAAAGCTGCATTACTGTAATTACCCATACAGCTCTACCCAAAGGAACCCTTCCTCTGTTAATCATGAGTCTCTTAGAGCGGGGTTACGCCACTAAGCCCTCCAGACAGCTAGCCAATGGTAGCCCAGGGTGTAGAGACCAATGAGCATACAGCGTGGGCTACGAGAATAGGCCGATAAAATTCAGATAAGAGAAAGCTCTGTCCTCAGGATAGGAGGTGAAATGGAGGCCAGTGTTTTGCTCATTACCATTAAGATCTGCCTTATCCTCCACATAAGCATGTATCACCCGTGGAGTGCTGATCAAGCCAACTTCTCAAATCTGCAATTTGCTCAATTATTTTCAATTACCTCACTGACCTCACTTGTATGAAACACCCTTAGTTCAAATGCGAACAGAAATGACATGCTGATTGACAGCCAGGCCCAATTAGAGGCAGAAGCAAAACTCCAACCCCTATGATAATTACTGCAGAATGGTGTCACACACAGACAGTTTGTGTGACAGGATAGTTCCTATTGAAACATCACGTTGTTCTTTAAACTGTGCAGGTGCTCCAGGTTTGGCATCAAAATCATGGCATTTTTCAATACTAAACCTGTATACAAATGGTGCAAGGTTGTCTAAGGACATTGATGCACTATCCGAGCATTCAAAATGTACATATATTGTAGACTGAGATAGTATTTTACCAAGAGTGTTGTATTTAGGATGTGTTTGTGAGATTAGTCTCACAGTGCAGGTACTGTAAAAGCTCTACAGGCAGTTGTGCTGATTTTGAGCAGCTCACTTGAATGGACAGCTCCACAAATCTGCTCACACTGTACACTGTATGTATCTTAGTTCAAACATTATCTTAGTATTGATTATGTAATATCCAGTTAAATCGTACAATTCCTATTACTTGACACAATTTAATTAACACATCCACTGCTACTGGTTATTTAGCTAAACATGGTGTGCAAGGTATTAAAACAATGTTTAGATAGATAGATAGATAGATAGATAGATAGATAGATAGATAGATAGATAGATAGATAGATAGATAGATAGATAATGTAATGTTATTTCCTGAAGGAGGATGCCATTCAAGTTTATATAATAGCAGTAGATTATGAAAGGATACCAAAGATTAATATCAGTGGCATTATACACCACTCTTGTTAAAATGCCACACAGCAACTAAAAGGCCATCTTGTCTAAGTAACAACCACTTTAACATTAAGCCAAAAATAACAAATCTAACAAAACAAAAAACACATTGTGTTATTGTAAGATTGTAATATAATGTGGTGATATTCATTACAGAGGCAATACAGTATCATCATTTCAATAATTATGGTCATGTCAATTGAGGAAAATTCATGAAACTGACAAATAATTTAGAACCTAATTTAGAAAACAATTTCTTGCTGAATTTACCTTTGTTGTCTGAGTTGACATCAAATGTCATATTTCCAAAGTAGTTTGGAGTTGAATAAATTAGCCATTTTACTTTATCTGAACATAAGTGAGTTATGTGAAAGCCCTCACGTGTGTGTCAGAGCTTGTGACTTAGACTGCTTCTGGTGACAAGCAGGCTTATGCTGTACCAGTGATGTGGGTAGCCAGCGCTCCTAATTATATTATGGCCCTAATGAGTTTTAATTGGGAGGAGATCTTAACTTGCAATTCTAATTGCATCTGATTAAAGACAATATTAGTTTTACTGCTGGCAAATTGGCCAGGGATGTTGGGTAAGGGGGTTTTAGAGGGATCGATGGTGTCCTTGTGGAAATATCCTCACGTCCTTCAAACAGAGATGAAGAGATAAAGCAATAACAAAAGCGAAGGCCGGGCTCGGCGAAAGAAAGTGCCCGCTATATGCCGGTGGTTACTGTGAAGCAGAGGGGAGTGTCGTGGAGCTAATCGCCATACACTGTATTGCCACACAGAGATTTTCACAGCCCATTGTCGCACCCCTCCACCACACACAAACCCACACACACACATGCACAGCCTGTGTGTGATAGTGTGGACTACACTGTGGATCTTAGACAGAGAAGATGCCTTGCACTCCTCTACACTTTAAATATATCCCTAAAATGGTTGATTGTTTTGGATTGCCTATACAGATTCTCAATCAATATATGAACAACTCAAAATTCTCATAGATAGAAAAGCATTTTACCAGTTACAATATCAAAAACAGTGCCAAGCTTTAATTGCAGTATGTTCAAAATATCTTACTAACCCTAACCTCTGTTCTCTCTCCAGCCATAAATACCTGGCCTGGATTAATGGTGAGAGCCAGACGCTAGAGAGTACGGTAAATTATGAGTGTATTTCCTTGTAATTTTGACGGCATTTAGCAGGACATTGAAGTGTATGCTTCAAATACTATGAGTGTTATGATGTGCAGGTTTTCCTGAGCTTGGCTTTTACACAACTCTAGAGCGCATTCTAAAAATCAGGCTTAAAGTAGAACAGTATTATTGTCATAACACAAGTACAGCATAACACAAGTACAGCATAACACAAGTACAGCAAAATAAATTAACCTGTATGGTACATTCAGCCATCACAGACAACAAGTAAAAATAGGAAAATGTAAAAACTTTCTAAATTATTAAATGTTTACATGTATGCACACACACACACACTGCTCACAATATGTGAATAGCTTGCATGTGAATACGGTTGATTACAGTATATGTTTGATAGTTGGATTTACGGACCTAATACAGTACACATTCCATTATTGAGCAATGTTAAAGTATCTATGCTAAATCAGTTTATTGTATTAAAGATAGGGTCAGTCATTCTCGAAAACGCTTGATAACTTCAAGCTCAAATCAAAACAATATCCCTCCGTAGCCACACATTGAAATGCATTGTGAAGCAAAGCGTAGTACTACGGCTTTGTTGTTGTGAGCGGTGTTCCCCACATTGTTTATGCTCCTATTTACGGTGCTGTGTAGAAGTAGGCTACTGGATCATTTCTTCAGCACGTACAGAGTAATGCAAGGGAGATATTTCGTGAATTGGACATAAAGTGTATTATCTTACAATTAGCTTGCAATAGGTCTAGTCCTAGACTAAGACCTTTATTCAATGGAGATCTTCGTTGAATTTCTGTTTTAAACTTGGAATAGACTTAATCCATGTTTGTGAAACCAGCCATATAAGCACCACAGCCAGAATCTCCAACATACAGGTTAACAGAATGCAGTATACACGTAAACACACAGTGAATGCGTTGATTCACCTGCCTGCAAAAACATACACAGCCCTGATTTTCCCTCTCCGTTCTCTCTCCAGCCATTAATACCTGGCCTGGATTGTTGGTGAGTTAAGGCCAGACACCAGAGAGTACAGTAAATTATGAGTGTATGAGGCTTCATTCTCCCCTCTTCTTAAGTGCTAGCTTAATTGCCATTCTCACCTGAGCAATTGTATAATTTCCGTTATTTTTCTCCTCCTCTGCCCAGAATATGAGGCTATAATGAGCTGTGGGTGTCCCCCAAAGCTAAGCTCGGCGCTTTGAAATAGGTTTCACTAATTTACCAATTAGTCATAAGATACAATTAGTGTGCGAGTTCCCCAAGTCCGCGAGCTGCCGCGCTGCCGATCATCACTCCATTACTGCTTCCAGCACGGATTTGTTCGGCCTTGGAGAGTCGGGTCCCACCTGCACTTTGGATATTACCCCCCCCCCCCCTTCCCCCTCCCCATTTCCAGCCGAGCCCCTCCGCCATCCATAGGCCTCAGAGGGTTTAGGGGGGAAGGTTGTGGGAGGAGTGTTGAATGTGTCTACGTCCGCAGCCCTGGGATTGTGTTTTAAGTGCAGCTGGGACCGAGTCTTCACTGACCAGGGGACGGGAGTCGGGGCTGGGTGGGGTGCGAGGAGGGGGAGGAGGAGGGGAGGGAGGAGTGGGGAAGCATCTGGAGACTGGAGGGAAAAAAACTTATGAGAAGTTAGTGGCAAAGCGAAAGTTTGCTGGAGGTGCAAATCTAATTTATGGTTGGAGTCTACAGTGTTGTGTTTCTGCGTGATTCGCCCAGCCATTAAAACTAAACCTGAGGACAAATAGGAAATATAAGGGGGTGGTGGGGGAGGAAGGGGGGTGGGGTGGGGGGGGGGGCGGGGTGGAACAAACAAATATCAACGCCGCTGCGTGCGCGCTCACTCTCGGTTGTTATTATGCCGTGCGTGAGGAGGCTGTGGGTGAACACCAATCAATATGTGAGAGGTCATTTGTCAATGTCTTTTTCCCGTGGAGGAGATTTCATATATTTTCCTATGGGAACACAACCCTATATGTGAGCTCTTGGAATTATTATGGTTAAATCCCTCGCTCGCTGTTGGGTTGTATAGCACACTGTTACTCTATCTGCATGCCTGTGTGTCTGCCGGTCTTTGTAATACAAGGTAAGACAAGGCAAGCAGTAACAAAAAATACATATTTACTACAAAGTGTAGAAGACATGACCATGTTCCATACACATTGAGGGGGGACTTGTCTCATCAATACCTATTAAAATGCATATAGATTAGGCAATGTTGTGTTCAATTTTATTTATGCCCACACTTACAGAAAGAATACTACTAGTCTAATACTGTCCACAATGTTCAGTAGAGTACAAATACTGTCTTTTTACATCTGCATACCAATAATAACATCACAAGCCGTTTCTATTTTAAGGCCGGCATCATTATTGCATAGCATTGTTTGTAATGTGACCAAATGTAAAGAGATACTGTATTGCAGTTTTACCTGTCTGCAGTTTGACCTGTCTGCACTGTATTGTAGGTCAAGATTGCGTTCAACACAACAGAGTGCTTGAAACACACCTCAGAGAGATGTTTCTGGTGATAAGGTGTACAGCCTCTGTCCAAGATAGAATTGACTTTGGACTTCCGCTCTCTCCAGGGTATAGGCTCAGCCTTCAGTGTTGTTGTGCTTACCACACGTTATCCCAAAGTAGTAACAAAATAAATGCAATACAGTGACCAGTAGGAATTGGTATTGTGTAGACTACACCAGCCCATCTGTAACATGGTTGAATAACTCTATTCCTTTTATAACAACAGTGTATCAGACCATTCCAGTTTGTTGTCGATTTACAGCCCAAACTACCAAACTGTGCCACTACCACAACCAATGTTTTTTAAATGTACTGTACACCTTTCAACTGAGTGATTATGTAGTGGTTTACCATGCACAATATGTATGTTTCCACTGCCCTGCTTTAAACGGGAGGTTGCAAAATACTTCTCGGGACTATATTTCACACAATATTACTTTAATTACCCGGAGACAACAAGATGATTGGCTGTCAGAGTATGTGAGCAATTCTGATTGGTTCAGTGAAATTGAATGACATGGTGAGACATCACGTACAGTAGTGCAGGAGAGCACAGATGTGATGTGAAGTAGCCCTCCTGACTGCAGTTTCGCTATAGCTTCATAAGATGCTGCCATGGACGTTTATTAGTAGATCCTTCAAAAAAATGACGTTCAGCTGCAGGTCGTTCTCCCTGACCCACGTTCATCTGCTACTATTTATACTTCTGCATTTGAAGAGTCAGCAGACATCTGAAAACAGCCCAGTCCAGACTGAAATATGAAGTCATAGGTGGACGAAAGTGAACTTGAAAAGTACAATCCCTTGGGGTAACCCTGCATTGTTCTGTATACTGTGGATAATTGGATGTTTAACAATGCAATTGGGATGGGCAATCCTCAGTTTTTTTCCAGATTTACCTTTGTGATTGAAACCAGTATTAAAAAATGTTTTGTTTGGATAAAAAATGCGGAGAGCTTCCTCTTTGCACTCCTCTACATCAAATTGTTTTCCTGTTCGCACATCTGAATCTGAATTATCTTTATCAACTTCTCTTTCATAACCATCGAAGATGTTTTGCTTTTGGTATCCTTGTAAAAAATGTTTTATGTCTAACTTATTTATTTAAAGGAAACTAGCATTAGTTCAATATCACAATTATTTTTACTCCTAAATATTGAGTTAGTTTGTATCAGATTCAAAAGGAAAGCGACTGTTAGGCTTTGCATAGGCACTCACTGCTCCTTGGCTGAATTACCAAAGGATTATGAGCTGTGTAGTGTTGTAGCACAATGAACATATAACGCTAATCTTTTCTGAGAGTGACCTATGACTCCTAAGTGAGTGTGGAGAGTTGTTAACGTAAAAGAGGCAGACTACAACAGTGATCAACACCTACCTGAAGATGTGATGATGAGGGAACTGGCAAAGCCTCCACATAAATAATATAAAACCTGTTTAATTGTTTGGGTTGCATCAGGATGGTAAAAATGTGATAAAAAAATTGTGCAAGTAACCATAGTTGTCTGTTGGCTGTTGATTTGTGGTTTGTGGTTTTTATTTACGAGCCATGGCGTGCACATATTTTCCACAGGCATCTAAAGATACAGTCTTGAAGCAGGTGCATTTCTCAAAGTTTACCCTCAAGCACAACGTTCTGTCAGAGTCAACCCGTGATCCTCAGCTTGGTTTTAGTGGTGTTTTGAGCCCCGGCTGGTGTTGTGTGCGAATATACTCCATGTCAAGATCTGAATATGTTCCTCCGCTATCAGTGCATGACATAAACGTTCCATTAATAGTGAGTAATTAATCCAAATAATTTAGCCAATTAGACTGCAAAGCAGTTTGAATGAAAAAATGATTCTGCCCTTCCCACTGGTGCGTATCAAATATGCATTACCACTTGTTTCCTTGTCGTTCACTTTACAGTGTATTTGGCTATTCATCTTCTCTCTCTCTCTCTCTCTCTCTCTCTCTCTCTCCATCACTGCACCTTTCTCACTCACTCATTCGCTTCCTCTTAGACGCTCATTCCCCCCATGCTAATGGAACACCCCCTCCCATGTCTATCTAATCAAAAATCAATTAAAAACACCTCGCCGCCAAGTCTCTAGAGTGGGGCCTTGGTTCATGGTGGAACAAAGACACTTCCCGCTTTCTCTCTCTCTCTCTCTCTCTCTCTCTCTCTCAAGCCTCTCTGCCTCGCTCTCCCGTGGTCTCCCTGTCTCTACTAAGCTCCGCCCTCCTGTCTACTGGAAGTTGGCAACATGATTTACGAGAACGGAGAACTTAATTTATTTTTTTTTTTCCTCCTGCATCCTCTCATTTATTTATTAGATTTTTTTTTTCTCCCAGCCGCCTCTTCCTGTCTCTAGCGTGTAGGGGAGACTGAGCAGAGAGGGAGAGAGAGTATAGGATTAGATGGAGAGTGGTCTCGGGGCAGACTGGTAGACTGGCAGGCCTGCAGACATGGAACAGATCTGTCCCACAGTTAATGGCATTAGTGCCGTCCCTAAAAGGAGAAGAGGAAGCCAGCGGAGAGACGGGCTAACATATTACAACTGCTTCTATAGCAGCCGCGTGTCTGCTTCACTCCAACTCCAACTTTCCCTCTAACTCCATGAGACTTTACCATTCTCGTGTCTGTGAGAATGTGCTGCTGAAGTAAAGGTCCCCTACTGTATCATGTTCTAGTTGTGATCAGTCAGTCAGGGATGTAATAGTACTTTGAAATATGTCTAAAATGTCAATTAATTAAATGAAATTAGTCACTGTGAAAGACTTGAACCTGGTCTGGCTTCTTCTGGATTATAACCAATCAACTCTGATGTATCCGCCCACTCACAGATAGCCAATCAAGCTAGTGAATGTTAAAGTGCAACAGGAACTCAAACATAATGTTAATGCTGCAGAGAAACGGTTTGTCACAAATGACAATTGGAATACTACTAAGCGTGCGTTGTTTCATTCCGTGTACAGCAGCTTGGTCTACATGCTCTTTGACAGCCGCCGCTAAAACGCTATAGAGCAGTGAAACCCTTTTTACCAGCTTGCAGCACGCAGCTCAATAACACATACCTCAAGAAGCATGTGTGGGATTCAGGCACATATTTCTCCCAACTGTGTCAGGTGCAAATGGAGTGAAGAGCACAACAAAAGCATATAAGCGTTCTGCACAAAGTGACATCTATGTCAGCGCTGTCCATGCGGATACAGTTACCATCACTCTGTTGCCCGTGCTGTCTGTAGCTCATATACGCATGCGACTGTACGTAACTAACAGTAGCACCACAATACTGGCCCTTCAGCAAATAAAAACCAATACAGCCTTGCCTCTATAGTTTTCCTACTGTGTTTCTGGACATCCCCCATTCTGGGGAGTCACATTATTTTGTACGCATGTAAACGTATTGTTTCCCAAACAACTTTTTAATCTGGTTTACATATCCATACATTTCCATTGTGTTAATGGTTGTCCATACTGTGTTAGCTATGCAAAAGTTGGTAGCAGTGGTACATTTAGATCATAAACATGTGGACCTCTTCTTTTTGTGAGTCTGAAGGTTTACTCGGGGTTCCACGGTACCCTCAAAGTCTAAACTGTCCTCCCCAGTATCCCAGAATAGCGCCTGAAAACACAACTGCAAAAAAACATCCACGTCTCGAGTGGAGGGTGATAAAAGCCAAAGGAGAAGACGGCGGCACAGAGAGAGAATTTGCCCGTTTACCAGGCACATACAGTATATGTGGCAGACAGCGGAGCAAAGAGGAAGTGGCCGAGGAATGAGACAGAGCACTGACAGACAGGAGGAGCCAACGCACTCTGCCTGGTGATGGATGGAGAGGGGAGTTAGTAAATATACATGGGTCCCGCCCTCCGGCTCGTTTTCAGCCGATTCAGCATGGCGCGGTGTGGCTGGATGGGAGGATTTTCCCTTCCCGTCAAGAAAAGGTTAAGTCAGAACAATATTGCCTCGCACCGTGGAGATATTAGCAATCGGTCTGTTTCTGCCGGTCGAGTTGGATCTATCTATCTTTCCTTTGCCAGGGGTGAAGAAAGGGAGAAGAGATGTCCAGACACTAACAGCCCAGGGAGTGGTTTCTCTTCACATAGGCCATCATGGGCACTGCAGGTGTGCCTGGGACCAGCTTTAGAGAGAACTACAGTATTGATCGCACACTGCTCCTACTGTATTTAGTCGAGCTCCGACCGTGTCCTGGAGACCTGGGGAAAGCTATGCAGGTGCCTGCCGTGCTAAAGGTCGCAAGCTAATGGGGCCAGAAGGCTATAGTATGGCTGTCTGTGTATTCACGTCCTAGCGCCTCAGCTTCGCTTTAACACGACGGCAGCAAGCTTGCTTGTATTTCAACATCGTGGCTGCCAAGTGCTTAAATGCGGCACTAACTAGAGGTTTAGAATGACCATTGCACATTTTTCTTGTCTCTCAGTATTGCTTTTTTGAGTATATTTATTTCAATTATTTATTTATTTATTTCAAAAGTCAGTTTATCTTCATCTGTATGCGTTTAGCCTGCAGATAATGCTGTATGGGAGTGAATGTCCATTAAATGTAATCTCATTCTACAGTCCAATGCTCAAACCACAGCGCCACAGAATTGGCCACCAATGTAGACATCATCAATCACCCCTCTGACTCTCTGCCAAAACACTGGGAGATGAGCAGCACGGCCTCTCAAGCTCTACCTGTCTTTGAAATAATAGGCTAACACAAACGCACCAACACGGACTCATCATTTCCCTCCATTTCTGCAAATCAAATGCATATAATCTCCTTGGGCTGTCTATTTATCAGCCACCCCAGCCCACCACTCTGCCAGTGGTGCGTTCTTCATTTTTTATCTTGCATCATTATTTCACCTTCTGACGCCTGTAGGGTTGGGAGATATCTGCAGGTTCATCATTGTCATGTACAAACTTTTACTACATGAAAATTAAAAATGACTTGTCTTGTAATGTCTTGTATGCAGCTTCATGAAGTGACATGCTCTTGCAACATATATCAAACAATAGACAGAAATATTGTAAGTGTGGCTAAATAGGCTACCTGTGATCGCTATCTTCATTATGATCACTGTATATGGGAAGACATTGTGTAAGAATACATTTGTGAGAATATAATATTTAAAATATGAATAATGAGACAGCACACAGATAGGCTGTTTAAATTAAACACTCCATCCATCCATCTTCTCCCGCTTATCTGGAGTCGGGTCGCGGGGGCCGCAGCTCCAGCAAGGTACCCCAAACTTCCCTTTCCCGAGCCACATTAGCAAGCTCTGACTGGGGGATCCCGAGACATTCCCAGGCCAGTGTGAAGACATAATCTCTACACCTAGTCCTGAGTCTTCCCCGAGGCACACACTCTCTGGTCCCCCTTTTGAAGAGGAGAACCACCACCACCACCCCAGTCTGCCAGTCATTTGGCACCGTTCCCGACTTCCACACGATGTTGAAGAGGCGTGTCATCCAAGACATCCCCTTCACATCCAAAGATTTTAGCATTTCTGGATGGATCTCATCAACCCCTGGGACTTTGCCACTATGGAGTTGTTTGACTACTTCAGTGACCTCCCTCAGGGAAATTGACGATGATCCCCCATCAGCCTCCAGCTCTGTCTCCACCATAGAGAGCGTGTCAGTCAGATTCAGGAGTTCCTCAAAGGGTTTCTTCCACCTCCCACAAATACCTTCTCAATTGAGGTCAGCAGTGTCCCATCCTTACTGTACACAGCTTGGATGGTTCCCCGCTTCCCCATTTCCAGAAACACTTTGATGCCGACTGAAAGCCTTTCTTCATGGCTTCTCTGAACTCCTTTCACACCTGCTTCTTTGCTTCTGCTACGGCAGATGATGCAGCACTTCTGGGACAACCCGAATGGCCTCTTTCTTTAGTCGGACGGCTTCCCTGACCAGTGGTGTCCACCACGATGTTTGAGGGTCACCGCCCCTTGAGGCACCTATGACCTTGAGACCACAGCTCTCCACCACAGCTTCAGCAATATAAGCTTTGAACATTGCCCACTCAGGTTCAATGGCCCCAACCTCCACAGGGATGCCAGAGAAGCTCCGCCAGAGGTGTGAGTTGAAGATCTCACTGACAGGGGCCTCCTCCAGACGTTCCCAGTTCACCCGCACTACCCGTTTGGGATTACCAGGTCTGTCCAGAGACTTCCCCCATCCCTTGACCCAACTCACCACCAGATGGTAAATTAAACACTTAATTTTCCTTTTTTATGTTGACCACCAAAGTAAATAAAATGAAAAGACGGAAAATATTTATACCTCACCAACATCAAACATCTATTAAATCTGCAAACACAAGTAATAAACATTTCTGCAAGGACATTTCATTACATGTATACAAATTGTCACAACATGATAAGACTTACATAATCTCTATAAACAGATTTCTGCAGCTCTGGTCTGACGACGATTTAGATTTTTGTTTGCATTTATATGTGAATATCTGTTTATAAAAATGTGGCGAACCAAATTCCATTCTTGTGTCTCAAGTAGGAAATGGGACTGTAAACAATGACCAGCATACAAATAAGAAATTCTCAATAAGGATTCACTGATCACACAATATCCCTCAAACGTGATCTTTTCTCCAGAGGCTAAATCGACACCATAAAAATGTCATACATTTTAGGTTTAGAGACATACACACTTCTGATCGGACGATATGCATCCATCTGCATATTGAAGGAACTGCATCTTTATTGAGATGGAGGGTGGAACTGAAGCCAAATGCATATTTTGAAACAATACACTTGGTGAAATGAGCAGCACATATGACCTTGAATAAGCCAGACTAATCCAGAAGCACAAACTCCAGGTATCTACGATGAACAACATTTGTCAGGGTAGCTGTCGACAGCCTGCTATTGCCACAAGAAGATGGTTCATCCATCTGTCCCCACCCCACAATGCAGAAACATAAAACAGCACCGTCACGCACGATTCATTATAACCCACAAATGATCACCTGGGCCTAAATCTGACTGCACTGTTTTACATATGATTCTTTTAAAGAGGAAATGTTTAAAAATTCAGATAACACAACCAACCACACAAATGGAAAATTGGAGACCTTTAATGTTCATAAATGGAATGCAGCATATATACTGCCTCTTGCACACTGACTGCACTGATTCAAGCAGCTCATTATGTGCTCCACTGCACACCGCGTCACATACAGCAGGCCAGACATCACCGGTGATATCAAAACAATCAGTTCAACGCGTACAGTGCACGCGTGGACACGCGGACACGGGGACGCATCGCTCATCTCCCTCTCTTTGCTAGTCAACCTCCAAAAAAATCAGAAGAAATACAAAATGATTCACTCCGAAATGCGAGTTCTTGCACCAATGAAATCGAGCTTTTAGCAAGAGCCTGAGTGGCGCTCTAGAGCTATTATCTGATCATCAACATTGACGGGGATAGAGGGCTGCTCTAATCGGATTGCTGAAGCTCTAAAAGGTTTACTGCACATGGTGTCCTCGCAGGCCACCGGGAGGGCAGAGACTAGCTGCGCGCTGAGCCATGTCTGTAAAAGTGACTCCTGACTCATTATGCAAGTGCATTAGTTAGCCGCCATGATCCAGCCAGAAAGTGGATACCAATTAGAGGCTTTGTATGATTTACCCAGTGTATTTACACCCACACTCACTCTTTCAGAAAGAGGGGCTCATATATACAATAGCCACAGCTACCCGGAGATGGAAAGCGTGAACCCATAAATGCGTTTCTATGGGCCGCGTGTCGTGTGCAAATGCACGCACGCACACGCTGGCACGAAAACCTATGTACTGTAGCAATGCTGTGCACATGAGCGCACATGTAGACACACACACACGTGCACACACACAGTAGACAGCAGTAGACACATCTGCTTTTGTTCTTTCCTCCTCATTGCACACCTACACATTGGTCCACACAGAGGATTTGATCTATCGGCAGTTGAGCCTGAAGCTAGTAGAGATGCGGTAGACATTGATCAAACTGACTTCTAACATGAAGAAGTTCAAAATTGTACTCTTCAGCTGCCTTCCCTTCACCCTTCTGCACCGCATACTGCTTAAATCAAGCCTGTGCACAGATACTGTAAGCTATATTGACTGTATTACAACAAATAATAATTCACAACTTATGGCCAACTATGAGTCACGTTGACCAACTTGACCCTATTCATGAACATATCGAGCACGCACATGCACGCACGCACACACACACACACACACATACAGCTACAGAAATCTTTGAGACATTCCAATCTCCATTGAAGTCTTTCCTCTTGTCTGTCTATCATAGATTCAATAGAACTCAAAATAATAGATCCGGTTTATACAGCATCCAAAGTGTATATTTTAAGATTAACATTACATTGTGATAGTGAAACCATACAGTCACAGAAGTTCAATTTAATGACTGAAGGAGTGGAATGTATTTTATTCCTTTGATCAGGAGGCCTTGATCTTATCAGATGCAGGCTTGTGAGTTAAGGCAACGTCATATTACGCAGACTACAGGTGCTACAAAACAGGCTGCTCTGAGAAAGGATAACATAAATGTTGCATTGTCTAATGGAAATGGCTGCATTGCACCTTGCAAGAGAGCACAGACCATGTTTCTATTACTACATCTCGCAATTACCCAATTACCTCGGAAGACAAACAGAGGAACTAGTGTTACTGGCTAGTCCTGCACCCCTGATGAACAACTCATTCAGCACATTACACTGCTCCCATGATATTTGCTGATATATATATATATATATATACAGAGACTCACAATCACCAGAGCTACATCGTGTACTAAGGCGAGAACAAGTGCAATGCTCTGCAGAGGTGCCGACGTACAGTATACAGTACAGTTAATATCGACAGCATGTCATTCTACTCCTCCCCCACAGGGCTCTGAAAAGGTTTTGGTGAGGTTAAAGGGAAGAAATGGAAAGCTGTGGAGGCTAAGTAGTTTTGGATTCGGCCCTGTCAGTTTGCCAGTGAGATGGCGAAACCACTCTCAGTGGTTTAGACAAGCCAGCTCAAGCGCTCTGAGCGATAAAGAAAAACCTGTGTTCGCCCTCCAAGCTATACAGATGCCTGTTCGGCTTTCTACAGGAGTCAAGGAAAGGTAGAGTCTCTTTCGCTTGGTGGCTGCTTGGAGTTATTAGCTTTTGTTCCAACTGTTTTGCATATTCAGCCTCCCTTCCAGCCCACATAGATGTTAATGCACTCCCACACAAACAGATCGGCATGAACAGGGCAAACATATTTCCATTTTGTTCGCTCTATTTCCCTTTCTCCCTCTCTCTCTCTCTCTCTCTCTCTCTCGGAGGGAGGGAGAGAGTGTCTCTTACACTCTCTCTCTCTCTCTGATTTGTCTTCACTGGTCCCTCTGTCATCTGTAATCAACCGGCTGTCTTTGTCTAAAACACACACGTATCGTACACACACACAACCTTGTGGGGTTCAACGTATCCAGGTCTTGGTGTATGCTGGATCAGCGGAAATAGGATCCATCTCTCAGATCCCCCTGTTCCTCTCATACATACTGATGTAGCCTGATCTCCCGTCAGTAGAGGGAGTCTACAGGGAGTGAGTCAGGGGGGCTTAGTGCTCGGCCCGGGAGAGCATCTCCGGCAGATGCTCAAAAGAGCTTGGGCCTAATAGCCAACAAAGACATCCTGGGGTGTTATAGGAGATTCCTTTAAAAGCAACCTTGGGTAAGAGGTTTCTGTTAGTGTGGGTATTTCTCTTTACAGACAACATTGCAATGAGACCGTTTGGAAAGAAGTGTCCCTTTATGAGCCGGGTGAATAAAGTGGGGTGTAGTGAATAGTGACTTTTTTTGTATTGAGTATTGTCAACTGTGTACAGTAGTTGATTTTTCTCTTAAACATGTGCATTATACAACAAGTGTAGGATACAATACCGCAGCAGGGCATAAAGAACCACAAATCTAATCGAATTTAGGGCAAAATCATGCAGAATCGTGAATACAATCAACTATGCAAGTCATCACATGCCATGTGGGTTGAGATGTTGACATTGGGCTATTGTTTATTTTATAATCTTTCACTTTCTTTCTTTATACCCTTTATACCTTTGGCCGGCAATGACTGCTACTCAGTTGCACCGTGCATACTGTAATCAGAGCCAGCATCTAAGCTCAGTAGGGGGGCATTCATTTTCAATGGGAGAGCAGTGCACATTTTTATAAGCTTCTGTGCTGCATATATGAATTTGAAATACACATATTTGATTTATATAAGGCAGATAAAGTTAGAGTATACATACTTAGCCCTGCATCATTATAAAAAGTTATCTTATACATAATCAGCTCTGCGTCATTATAAACAAATATGAGTAGACTAATAATAGGATCTCAGGTGAGAGAAGAAAACAATGTGATGTGTCTCACACATTTCAATATTCTGGCTTGCTATACCTTAAGAGGAGCCCAAGCTTATCTCATCATTCAGTTTTTCAAATAAACACATAAATTATACAACAATCGACACCGCCAAGTACTGTGCTTTAAAAAAATATATACGAACCCACATTAGCCTGGTATTACCTAGCCAATATTCAGTTTGACTTTGGCGTGATAATCAGTCTGGAAAGCTTGGAAATCAATGTGTTTCAGGCTGGTAAACCTAATGTGTTGCCATTCAGCGTCGTACTGTTACGGGCGCGGTTTAGGTGTGACTAAGGCGACTTGAAAACAACTCGAGTCGAAAACGACAATAGCAGGTCCTACAGAGGTTAACATTGTAACCTAGATGATACATATAGCATCAGTTTGATTAGAATTATTTAAAGAGCAAAGGCTTTTCTTGATGGAAAATGTTTTCACTCTTCTCCCGACTTTCCTACTGCAAGAGTGGATAACAACAGACTCTACTGGTTCACATGTTCATTCAATCACAGTATTTTATATATTTTTTGAAAACTTGAAAGCCTGCCCTTTTAAAAGTTTCAATGGATGGCTCCCCAGTTGGATGTTTCTTAGCGGAGACAGATACCTGCTGTGTCAGGTTAGGTATTACCAGACCCAAAGTTCCTTTGTGAATGTTTGGAAACACTTCATTGTGGATTGTTTACAGTAACTGCATCTTATGTAGACCTCAGGTTCATTTGGAAACTACTGGAGTACATTTTAATAGTAATACAACAATAGGTTGTTTTTTGCCGATACAGATTGTTAATCTTAAATCCGGAAAATTGAACAATACAGATTTTATACTATTTATATACAGTATATATTTTTGATGAATTTAAGATCCACATTTAATCCAGATAAACACATGAAATCAAGAAAAGGCTAATTTAATGGTGAATTGATAGCCATGCAATTTACAAAAATTGACAATAACAATTGACATTGACAACAACAATTGACAATGACTGCCACCGATCTCATATTTTGTGTGGAAATCGGCCAATTCTGATCTCCTGCCAATAGATCAGCGCTTCCCCAGCCAACCAATTGGTGTTGCTACAACTGTTCATATTGCTTCATCTAGCATGCCACAGAACCTTTGAAATAATCAATTGGCTTCAACGTCATCGCAGTTAGCCACTCCTGCAGGTTGGTCCTCCTTTCAAAGTGAGCTAACATTCATGCGAACAGGATTTACGGACTATAATCTCAGTTTGAGGTGAAAGCAACTGTTGGGGGGAGTCAGGCTGCCCACATACAGTATGACGGTAAACTAGAACATGTTAGAGAAACCATATGCTTTGTTGTTGATAAGAGGATGTGGTCATAAGAATGTGGTTGTTGTGGTGATCCCAAAGGCTAGGTTCACATGGAGCCACTGGGGTTTAAAACCATTTTCTAATATCCAGGAAAAACCTTGACAGCTTTTGCCATGTTTCTAGTATCTGTGACGTTTGAGAGCTCGCTGGCGGAACGTACTCTGTTGTTTATATTTTACCAATTGTTTATATCATTTTGTTTTCTCCAAGGAATATTTCTCTGTGTGCATATTAAAAATAAACATGGAAAACTTAGAGAATAAACACAGGTGTACAGTAAATTCTGGGTTGTATTGAGTCATACATGAATATTCATTTAGCTGAAGCCCATGTTTCATGCAACAGCACCTCTCCACATGAAAAGTGCGTCATTAATATAAACACGACTGACTCGTTCTCCAATTTCACGTTAGGTTTTTTTTATACCCCAGCACGTTTCTTCTCTCTTAGGAGATACAAATACATGCCTCTCTGCAGTAGAGCACAGTATTAATTACCAGTTACTGCCGCTGCTTGGCTCTCCCCCACTAACCCCCCCACCCATTGCTTCCCAACGCTAGCGAGAATGTGTAAATATGGAATTATTGAGGAATTGATCTCTCCTCTCTTCTGTCCAGTGTGGCCTTCCTCCCATTAATCTCTAATGATGGCGGAAAACGCTGAAAATCTATCAGAGGCCCTCGGTGCAGACAATTGTCTGAAGGACCCGTTCCATCCAAATTCAATTACAACCAGCGAGGAACATACACAAATAAGAGCATTGTTAAGTAAAGACACACTGGGCGATAGGTGTTACAGGTTCTCTGGGAGATCAGCGGGACAGATTTTTGTTTCCTCCTTTGTTACGAACATTTATCGATTTTCCCTTTTTTCAGATTTTTGCTCTTTCTTCTTTACATGCTAACAGGTCCACACAGTAAATAAATACACGTCCAGTATGCCAGGTTCAGGGGCTGACAAGCAAAGAATAAACCCAAATATACTGAATCCTGCTCCCAAAACACATTTCATTGAAGAAAGTGTTTCAGTCGTCACAAGTCTTCAACCTGATGAAAATTCATTTGAGGATCGAAAGGTGTTTTTTTTCCAAGAGACACTGTGCAGGGGCTACTATTTGTTTCCCACGCGCGCGCACAAGCACGCGCACACGCAATGCCGTTTTGTGCTAGCCACTCATTGAGACACTGTTGAGTCTGGGCAGCGTCTGTCGGTAAGTGACTTTCTCTCTGCAGTGGATAGGTAGGGGGGAGGGGAATAAGAAGCCACAGTGAGTCACGAGCAAGGAAGAGAAAATCCAGGTGATTGTGAAGTCGTGCAGGGGGGAGCGAGTGAGAAAACTAGCTAGCTAGCCGGCTGGACAGAAACAGGAGAGATGCTATGAGGTTTACCGGTGTGTCAGATTATACAAAGGTGGGAGAATATGGTTAAGAAAGACACTTACTAAGTGTCTGTGAGGCCGCGCTACGTAAGAAGAGCGAGACGAGATGGCGGAATAGAAAACAAGGCTAAAAAAGAGGCCAATATTCTGTATGTATTTCTGAAATAGGACACAGTTTGTGGGCAGTGGTGTTGTGTGGAACGGGGGATGCTACAAGGAGATAGAAAATAACAGCTTGAAAGAGAATGATACGGTGAAATAGAGAGATGGGTGTTGGGGTGTGTGTGTGTGTGTGTGTGTGTGTGTGCGTGTGTGTGTGTGTGTGTGTATTTGGTGCATGCTACAGAGATAGAGTTAGATAGAGATTGATAGGCCAGCCTGGAGTGAGACAGAATTATCGGCCGTGATCGATCTGGCCGGCTGATGCCAAATGGGGGGTGTAATGATGGGTAATGATATGATCTTGGAGATGTGTGTGTGAGCGCACGTTCGCGTTATGCGCGCGCGCGCGCGCGTGTCCACGCAGGCAGCCCGCACTTTCATTAATAGAGGCGATTCATCGCACCTCATACATGCCCGCCCCCATAACAGCCTCTCAATCTCTCCATCTCGCTATTTATACGCACAAATGCACATATATCATAAGTCACATACATGCTGTGTACATTATATAATGTTTATACATGCACCACAACCCCTCTCTTGGCCTGTTATCACCTACCTCACCCCTGTCTGTGTGTCTGTCTGTCCTATGACCTGCCTGTTCGTTTTCTGTCAGAATTGCTCTTTCTCATCTGCAGTGAATCTCTCACAATCATTTTTTTTTTCATTCCCCCCCCCCACCCCCAAAAAAAATAATTAACCTGCCAAGCTCATATACTGTAGCTCCAGGCAAGTGTAACATTTAGATGTATAAGCACACAAACGTACGTAAATATATGCCCGCACACATGCATGTCACATGTGTGCACGCACGCACACCCATAACACATTTTTATCTGCACACCCTCAGCAGACCTACTGACTCTTAAACAGTTTCCACAGCAACATGAAGTGGCTAAGAATAATGTATTCTGAAATGGCTCTGCATGATTTGCATCGCCCCGTCTTTTTCTCCTTTCCCAACATCGGTGATGGAGTCCTCAGCCTATACCCTGCTATTTTCTCTGAAGCACAGCAACATGTTAACTGGCTGGGTAAAACACTGCCAGCGCAGTATTGGGTAACTGCTGTCGTACGTGTGTTTCCATAGTGCAGTGAGTGAGGGTGTGGAGCAATGCTACGGTATAGACCTTGGGTTTGAACTGAATTACTATATTATACAAATGCACATCTTATACGCAACACTCACATACTGAGCTCTACCTGTTACTATGGAAACCACTTTCAAAGAAATAACATTATGTGCTTTATGAATGTCATTTGCTTTTGAACAGCTTTTCAGGAAATTGAAATGTTTTATTTACCTAGCGCCAAATATTGTTGTTTTATCATATAACATGTAGCAAACCTACTTTGTAGCATTGTTGCAATTATTATTGAATTACCTTATTTTTGTGTGTGTTCACATGCTGCCATCTGGGACAAACATAAACGCAAACACGTCATATATTGTCCCGCGAGGTGCGTAATTTATGATTTATTAATTTGAATGGATCAGCATGGATCCAAAACAATGGATACAATGATGTGTTAATTACTGGGTTACTACATTATATTGTTTCTGTTGAAATTATATGAAATTACTTTATTATGCTGAGTCTAATGTTTCTATCAGCAAAATGTTGTATAAGCTTGGGGCAATTTTCACTGAGTTATTGTTAGTACTAATGCCTCTTTAGAAAACCACAACCTTCTAATTACATTGGTAGAAAGTAATGGAAATTAAAATAAAAATCAGCTAACGCAATTGTGTTTTTCTTAACAGACTATGGATTTTTGTCAACTAGGTGAAATAACTGTGTCTGTCTTTTGAGTTTATCACAATGGAGAAATACATTTCTTTATGATGTACGAATGAAAGTAATCTTATTCCATTTTACTTAGAATTCCATTTGCGTTTTCTCACTGCTTTTAAAACACTTATGTTGTAAAATTCGAATTTGTGAGTTCAAATTGATTCTTTTAAGCACATTATGTAGATTGCTTCGGCAAACCTTTTTACAGTTGAAGGAAGCCTGGGCATCTATAATGATAAAATCTCCATTCATCACCAAAGCCTGTTGAGGACGAGCCATATGAAGCCCTGAATGAACACATCAGCCCATTATCTTTCTCCCACCGACTCATCCTTACAACTTCACAAGCAGTGTCTACAAAAACACACTCGTGGACAAACTCACAAGTGAAAATAAATGAGAGGGAAAGGCTAGTTAATGAGAAACGCTATTTTTACTGCTTTGATGTCCCCCGTCCGCATAAGCGCAGAGCTTAGACAAAAACAAATTAAGTGATGTCGACTGCATCCCAAAGACATTAAAAACATATTAGCGCAACATCTACTGGAGACTGCGTCCAGAAACATGCACATACGCCACGAGTGTGTGCGTATGCCCGTGCGCTCATGCATGTATGAATGTGTGTTTCACTGCCACAGTGAGAAAGTGTCCACAGCATATTTTTCAGCATTTGTCCATGAAGGTTGACATTATGCATAATGCCAAGAGCACTGCTTCCTTACGGCTTATGCTAGAGAAATATATGAACAGAATAACAATAGAGGCAGCACACTGCACCGCCACAGTAAAGAACATCCACTCCATTCCACACAGAAGCATGGAGTGAATACAGAGCGCAACAGCAAGACCGTGAACAAATACAGTACACAACGAACTAAACACATTATCAACCCTTTGAAACACCAGCTGAAACCACACCCGTTGCAATATTCCAAACACAAACCACAGGGAAACGCTCAAACAAGGGCATAAACGGGATGGATAAAGACCACTCTGGGTATGGCTGCCAAGCACAGAGGCAACTAAATATGGAAAAACAAAAGAGCATAAGAGACCATACAGTGTGTGTCATTAGAATAACATCAGTGAGATCCCAAACTTGATGAACAGAATGACATTCCGACACATAAAAGGGGACAAAAAGCATAACAACAAAGCAATGAGGGGTAACAACCTTATTGTTTAAGGTAAGGTATGGTAATGACAGACGTCGGGATGTCACACAGGCACAGAGAAAACAGCAACGGTGGAGGGGGTGGGGTTGGTATAGGGGGTGGCAGAAATGGAAACCGAAATGGCGGCAATAACTGACCAGTGACTCTGGAGCACAGTCAATACATTTAAGTGGATTTAAGCCGCGCCGCGACGGGAGCACCTAACACATACACGCACACACACACACACACACGGGCACGCACACAATACAAACTCAAAATTGGTTTAATTCCACCGGCTGGCTTTGGATGTGAAAATGGAAAGTGACATTACATACAACACCGTGGCTTCCTGCCTCTGCCTCACAGCTTCATTGGGTAGGTGGGGCCAGTAAGGTTGCAGGCAGCAATATTAAACCATCAATCACCCCCCAAATTAGGCATTTCGCATCACACAAGCACTTACACCCCCACTCTGTTCTCTCCCACAGGTGGGGTCTAAGCCCAGGGAGCAAGAGATTACATCACCAATGCAACGACGGCAGAACAAGGCCTGTGGATACGTTAGGCGGCCCCAGGAACATAACAAGAAAATAATGATTCATAATGAATGAAAGAAAAAAGGGAACGTATGCATTTGAATGACTTAAATACCGCTCTCGCTGCAAAGTATATGAAGTATACATTGACGCAGGCGTAGCCGTTATGCCTTCATTACATGGCGTCTCTCTGGCAAAACATGCTAATCAAATCTAAAAAAGGAGCGCGGCGCGATGCTTTGCTGTAGCGCGTATTCCACGCCATATTTCTTGCACCACAGCCGGTTGTTAAACACAACAGACAGCTCACTATACTGTCACCCACGGCACATGAGATGACACTGTGTCCACTTTGCCATTTCTCATGTTTTCATTACAAATAACATCTGGGCTATCAATGAGCCGAGAAGCCATTAACTAGCATGGCGAGGAGGGAACGGTGGAAATGAAGACTGAGAGAGAGAGAGAGAGAAACCTAAGAACAGGAGGCAGAGAAGGGGGAAGGGAGGATATAGAAGGGAAGGGAGAGAGGGAGAGGTTAAATGAAGCGTGGACTTTAATTCATCCCAATTAGCCACTGCAGGGGTTCAGGTTGAGAATAGAGGGAGAGGCCCACCCCCATTAACGGTGTTTACTGACATGCTTACTGATTGTGGACTGGGGAGGGAATTGGAAGGAATAGCTTTCCGGTCTTTTGACAAACGTGTACACACACACACACACACACACACACTGGGCACATATACTGTATCAACACAAACAAACTAACTTTATTGTTACGTACATTTGGCGCAGTGCGCTTTAAAATAACTGTCGGTATATTAAGTGGAAATCGATAGAGAAATAGAATCAAAAAGGGAACAAAAGGAACAACACACAATCCACACACAATGACTATGCTTCCACTCGTTTCTTCTACAATCTCTCCTTCAGTACTTGTAGGAAGCGGCCTCTTTCTGTCAGATGTTTCTTATGCTGTTGGCACATTGTGGTGGAGGTGAAAAAGCCATGTATCACGTTGTATCTCCAGCTGTGCGCCCTTCCCTCCCAGCAGCCCTGTTTCCATCGCTGTGCATTGTCTCGCCGTGAAAATGACAGTAATGACGCTCTGTCCGTGGCTGCAATGGTGTCAGAACCCACAGCGCCGCTTCCCACGGACCTAGCTGCCACGCTAGCACAGTCCGACTACATATCCGGGTGTGTTGCCGAGTTCCTTCCCCCCTGCCGAAAACTGGTGCCGCAGTTATTTTCATTAGCAGTAAGATTTGCATTAAGGTAGGCCTGTAAGTGCAATGCCCCCTGTGGAAATGGAATCATTGATACAACGGCCATAAAAGCAAGGAATTGAGCCATTAAAGCTTTAATGCTGACATCCAAATCTGATTTGAATGCACAACTACAGCGCTGAACACAGGGAAACATTTGGATAAGCACCCGGAAAACATCGAACACTAATGCAAAGTGAAAGGTGGACTTGGCTCGGCATGGCTCAAATAAGTGCTTTTACAAACACAAAATTGCGTAACATAGAAATTGAACTCTCTCACTCTGGGAGGTCCATCATGTTGTCACGTGAAGATGCACTGGGAAACTTTGTTTTACCTTGAACTGCTAAAATAAAAAACACTATATTGGAAAGAAGGATGATTTACTGTAGTTTCTACTGGCATGTGATTCACATAGGTTTAATGTGTTTGTGTTGGTTTCACAGGGATTTGTCAGAATATAGTCTGCCCGTGGGCGAGCTAGCTGCTGCACTCTTGACCTTCCAATACAAAGAGATAGACCCTCTGTATCACAGCATCACATTTTGATTATAAAGAAACAGAATAATAAATGGAGGGAAACTGGGAGCCTGTGGTGAACAGGCAGCAGGCAAACAAAGACAGCAATCAAATGAAATCTCAACAAGATATAGTAGGCTACTCCATATTGTAGAAGAACATACAAACACACAAAGCTGAAACAGCAAGGATGTTTAAAGAAAGACCTAATATAAGCACAATGGACATACATGGCAATAACTATAAGAAATGCTATAGGCACAATTGCCTATAAAGATATACCACAATACAATATATAGGCCAATGTGTACATCTATTACATTTATTGTGTAATGAACATATACCGTATAAACTAGCCAAGGCACAATCCTCTGAACTGACCTCTCAGCCCAGGCCGACTGCCCGCTATCAGCCTGATTGAAGTGATTCTAGCCTGTCTGAAGAGAGACATCTAGTGGCGTCTAGCACCACTAGATGTTGACAGCACTCTCACCATCCCAAGTGACTTTGAGAAGCATATCGCCATCGTCACATGCTTTACTCTCTTAAAGGGCCCTTAATGAAGCCACATTAATCAAATTGAACTGCTAACTACAGCAATTATTGGTGTGATTTGCACATCTCTTGCTATCAGCCACAAACAACTTCCCAGAGAATGAGATCTTTTGGGTGGAGGTGAGGGTGGGTTTGTTCGGTAGGGGGAGAACAAAATGGAGAACAGTGGGTTATAGATGAGGTGCCAGAGTCTCTGTATGTGGCTGATCAGCTAATGCATGGCATATAGGAGATTGATATTACATGATTAAAAGTCAACCTTCAGTAGGTGACCTAATGATAAATCAATTACATTTGGAATGAATAAATGATTGCTTTTGGAGTACCAGTATGAAAGCAGCTGAGTTTAAAAGTAATACAAGCGAAGCGGCATTATCCTGAAAGTGAACTGTTAATGGATATTTTTTAGTGTTTCTGTTTAATTTAAAATGTTTTTTTTATAACGGTGCATTGACTGTTATGTGATATATCTAATATTAAAGGGGTATTATGTAAGGCCTGGTACAGTGTCATTATCTAATTCAATTTGCATTTTAACACCGTTTTGAGCAGGGTACATTATGTACAGTAGTGTTGTAATGGGTCGAGGTGGACTAAGAACAGGTCCAGATGGACGAGACCAAAGCACTGAATGATGTAAGACAAGTGCGCACAGAGAAGATTAAACAAATACTTTAATATAATCGCTCTACAATGTCAGCGACAAACAACATTACTCAAACAAACCCAAGCACACATACCCCCACAACACAACAGGTGTAATGTATGAATGAGTGATTGATGAATCGAAGTCCGGTGTGTAGCTGGGGTGCAGTGAAAATATGAATGGCTGCAGGCCAGTGTTTATTACACCGGCAAGGTAGAACATCGAGGAAGAGCAGTGCTCATGGGTTTGACGTCTGTACATTTAAAATTGTGTGTTTGTGTGTGAGTGTGTGTGTTAGGGGGACAACATTTTTCTCTCCTTCGACTTTGATGCAGCAATTAAGATAGCTTTTAAGGTCCTCTATACCAAGAGGTTTTTCCAGTTTTCTGAAGGGACCAAAAAAGCCTGGAATATTTTCAAATCGGTCCGATATCGTAATTCGACCAAAATTCCTCTCAAAGCCAGTCAGAGTTGTCCCCAGCTGTGACATAATTTCCAGCTTGAAACCAGTCATCTCTTACCTTTCATCCCACTTCAAGTAAGATCAACTTACACCAACTTCAACATTTAGCTTGAAGGGGGTACAAAATGAATGAATGATATGGCCCCTTTAATGTTGAAGGGTACCTTTACTCTCCCCATGGGCCAGAGATGTCTGATTGGGCAAGACCTTTAAAACATCAATCTCACCTAACACACCTGACACTTTGAACACAAATCAACTCCTACTCAAGCCCAAAACCAGTGGAGTCGCTCAGCTTCTGAGAAGCAGATCTGATGTCGCGTGCACGGCGGGCTGCTTGATAAAAGGCGTACAAGGTGGTACAACATTGGCCAGCCCTAATCAGAGCGACTGCGGCCCATCTATCACTGCGCTATCTGAGTTAGCGCAATATTACCGGGGGGGGGGCCGCGGGCATGCGTGGATGCAGCGCGGCCGATAGCATGGCTGGCTGTCATTCCTCTGGGCTGATTAATGAGGGACACCCGGCTGCTGTTTAATGTGTTTAATATGGGCTTCTGACGAGGCCGTCACACCGACGGAACCCACGCGTCTCTCTGACTGATGAATTCACCTGCGGCTCTCCGTCACGCACTACACACACACACACCCTCACAAATGTATGCATGCATACGTAAAAACATAGTACAGCACACAGATGTACACACACACACCCACACACATACTGAATAAGTCTTCACCTTCTTTCATTATTACTCGTTACGCGCACCTTGTTATGTTCTGCAGAACTTATTGTATTACTTGAGTTCTGCTTTTATTCGTTTATCTGTGAGCACAGAGGTGCACCCGCATCAGGCCACTCACTGTTGACTGTGAACCAGCATGGGTGTCATTGTGAAGAAGAGGCACAATAAGGGGCAAACCCAGCACTCTGGCATTGGCCAGTGGGTTTGGATGGGGTTTCAGTATGGGTGTACGCTGGGAGCCAAAGTGCTGTAATGGAAGACACTTACACCTTTCCACCGAGAAGGATTCACTCCTGGCCATGCAGGCTCAGCTCTGTGTAACAAGCGTGCCAAATGCCTCCAGAGATCTGACTATTCTCTCCCTTTACCTCCATCTCCCACCATGCTTCTGTCTATCACTTCAACCAGCCTCCTCCTCTTTCTTCCGCTCCACTCTCCCACTCGCACCTGCTAATTTTCACTTCTCCCTCCCTCTCCCTTTCCTTTCCCCTT
>JAODTR010000023.1:1404501-1417469 GCA_025399935.1 Amblyopsis rosae | reverse complement strand
GGGGGGGGGGGGGGGGGGGGGGGGGGGTCTATGTTTATTTTTGATTGAGTGTGTATGTGCATGTCTGTCTGTCTGTCTGTCTGTGCTTTAGTGTGCATACGTGAGAGAGCGGAGATTAACCCCATGCTATCCCCAATCCCTGGTTATGAGTTTACAGCGTCTGTCTGGCCATCGCACTGTTTAAACAACAATCTAATTAATCCTGTCTTTATTAGTTTCAGTGAACTGGGGAGGCAGACTGGGAGGGCATGAGGGAAAACTGGGAATGCTGGCAAAAAAGAGGTGGGGGTGGGAGGGAGGGGGTACATGAGTGAGAGAAGAGGGATTTGAGAGGAATTTAATGGCAGGGGCTCGAGCCCAGTGAATAGACGGGAGGATGTAAAGAGGTGGTAAGACGGCTGAGATATTTAAGGGTTATTACATCTCACAGGAGGAAACGCACTGGCACAAAAGAGGAGACGTGTCCATGGGGAGCACCGTGAAGAGCAAAGTTACACTAAGCGATATTTCATTTTCCTTCAGCGTGTTTAACTGAGCCTGTTAACAGTGTGGAATATGGGGAGGAAAGAGCTAATTTCTCAATTAAATGGCAAAAGAGTGTCAGAACGCATTTGGTGACACCCAGACGTCTGGTGAACTACTGCCACCTACTGTCGTGAGGGAGAAACGATTATAATATAGGAACACTGACAACCGTAATTCCTGTTAACAGATGTTCACCCTGTTGCTATGTGTATTGGGTAATGTTTATACGACCTTTAATTAAGAGTCTGTGCTAATCTCCAGAATCATTGGGGCTGAGGCGTAAACGAATTAAAACTTCTTGAGAGTGTTAGCCTTTCATATACACTGTATTAAGCTGCATTACGCTGTATCAATATACACTGGGGTGGTTAAACTAACCCGTACCCCCTTCCCTCCAATGCTTCTGTGTGCATCCCCAGGTTGTTTGTGAGGAAGTGCAGCGCGTGCCTGCAGGTGATTAGCCGATCGGAGCTCATTATGCGCGTGCTGGGCCAGGTGTACCACCTGGACTGCTTCAGCTGTTGTGAGTGTGAGCGCCAGTTGAAGAGGGGTGACGAGTTCGTGCTGAAAGAAGGCCAGCTGCTGTGTCGCGGGGACTACGAAAAGGAGAGGGAGATGCTCGCCGCTATCAGTCCCGCGCCGACTGAATCAGGTGCGGCTGGCATAGTGTTAATGAATATAGACCTTGAATGACACTGAACCCCGGGGTCATTTCACGTAGGCCCACTATGACAAAGTCACCTTGTTTTCCTACAAAGTATTACCCAAGGGAGAAATTCGCCGGGTATCTCTGCTCATTTTCAACACAGGTTGTCAGTTATTTTCACACCTAACAGGTGTGCAATTAAACAACAGTCCTCAGAAGCTTCACTTAGAACTGTATGCTTTCATTTAAGGACGCATGAAGAAACCCCACTGCTTTGAATGGAGTTTTAGTAAAGTGATACTAAAGTTCTACACGTTATGATAACTGCGTTCCTCTTACTTAGTGAAAAGCGAGGATGAAGATGGTGGAGGAGGTTCGGGTGGAGGCAAAGGGAATGAGGAAGGCAAGGACCACAAACGTTCAAAACGGCCGCGCACCATCTTGACCACGCAGCAACGTCGTGCGTTCAAGGCATCCTTCGAAGTGTCCTCTAAACCTTGCCGGAAGGTAAGACTCGAGGGCTGTCCTGCTTTCTCTGTCTTTGACACGCAGGACATGGTAGGAACGTGTTAACACGCCATCTCTACCGTAGGTGAGAGAGACTCTGGCAGCCGAGACGGGGTTGACGGTGCGAGTGGTGCAGGTGTGGTTTCAGAACCAGAGAGCCAAGGTTAGACTTTAATGAAGCTTTGCATTTTCTCTCGTACACACAAACCGACCTAAAACATATACAATAATGGGACCTTGACTCACTTGATTTGGACTTGACTGAAGATTTTTTGAGTGACTAGATTTCTTTGGTTTGATTTAAACACTAAAACATAGAGTTGACTTGTGTCTCCAGACTTGAGACGGACTATGGACTGAAGCAAAGACAATGTGTTGACACCTTTGATACTGACTGTGGACTGGAGCAAAGACGATGCGTTGACACCTGCGCTGCACGCTGTGCCTCAGATGAAGAAGATCGCCCGGCGACAGCAGCAGCAGCAGCAACAACAGCAGGAGCAGGAACAGCTGGGCGGAACCAGGCGGGGGCCCAGCAGGGGGGGCCGACAGAGCAACGACGACAGCGAGGGTAGGGGACAGGGAAACACACACTACAGTAACTGGTCTCCAAGCTGGCCATTAGTGAAAGACGTGACCAAATGCTGAACTGATCATGTAGAGACAGCACCATCTACAGGTTGAGAACCTGACAAGTCACAGTGAGTTATCTGACATGAATTCAACAGACAGACAATCAGATGAGACATTGTAACAACCCATGTCTAACCTGATGCTGTTCCTACTGATTGGTTGAGTATTTGCTTGTCTTATAAGCTTCACTGGTGGTTCCCAAACGTATGGGTTGGGGACGAAGGTGCGAGATTACATTCTTATTTGGTTTTGTGTGTAGGTGACAAATAACGCAGAATTTTATAGGGATATTTAGAGAAGTGCTTCACAGCCTGCAGTGACCTTAAGTAACCTTAAGGATTTTTTTTTCTCGATCCCCGCAGATGGCTCCAGCACCCATGGGATGGATGGGATACTGGGGTACCCCTCACTGCCACGTCAGCAGCTGTTGGCCCTGGACCCCAACATCTATGGAGGAGAACCGTTCAGACATGGGCTCACACCACCGCAGCTGACAAGTGAGCAGCTACATGCATACGGTACGACATGGGACCAGGTCAAGCTGCTTATTTCAGGGAGGGATGGCTATTGGAATACGTGCAACACAACTTATTTCCATGCAAATTCCTGTTGTTTACTAGAGCATGCACATATGGCTGTATATAAATGTATGTGCCCCAGTAACAGTAATATCGACAATGCCATACAACTGATCAGTTTGCCTTCCACTTCACTGTATCCTCCCAGACACAGATACAGTTTTCCACGATCTAGACAGCGACGGAAGCCTCGGCCACCTAGGCGACTGTCTCTTGGCAACAGGGGAGGGTGGACTCCTGACAGGACGGGTGGGAAACCCCATCGACCGTCTCTACTCCATGCAAAACTCCTACTTCACCTCCTGACCCCTATAAACTCTAACCCTTTTCCCCACTCCTGCACCCATCGCCTCTCAGAGATGCAGCTAATGGAGTATGTCCATAATACACTTGTCGGACCCCTCTCCATGACACAGCCTACACCCAAACGCAGTTCTGAGCTTTTAACACAAGCCAAAATAATTGAGTCGTGCAGTCACTATACCAGTTTGTTGCTTTTCAAATACACATTAGAATAGCCTAGTGTTCCTATAGTCTTCGGTACGAATCACATGCTGGATATATAGACACTGAACATGTATAATGAAATGTAAAATGACCTTTCTTCTGTCTTCATGCCAGTACACGTATTAAACATAGGGAGTTACTGCACTTCAACAAAAAAAAAGTTCAACTAGAACAGATTCTAGTCAAATGTGGCCACAAGTTATATACGTGTGCATGCTTTAATGTCAAGTACTGAGTTTAATAGCTTACTGACTGTTATGCTATTAATTAATACATTAGGATATGCTTATCTTTGGGGAGTTTGGCAGCAAGCCAACTTCTTTCATTTACCAACTGGCAGTTAGTTATTGTGTGATGAGCTAACCCAGTTTGTGGATTGGAGCATGAACTCAGGTTGGTAGATATGATGTAACCTGGGCTTCAAATCAAAATAGTGTGCTCAACCAGATTATCAATAATTTTCCCTAAATTATTTCATAAATGTCAGCATCTTTAAAATAACTCAGATTGAGATTATTAAAAACCACATCCTCCTCTTAGTATGTAATAATACTGAAAACGGCAAAAAAAAAACAATAGTTTGGAATTACAGGGTCATTAGAAGAGCCTTATGGAAACAGGGTCGTGCTAGGGATTGATGCTTAAGACTGCCCTTCAAGTTCTTACCGTTTCAACATCAACTAGACAGTGGTGATTTAGTTGAAAATTTATGTATCCATGTAAGGATACTGGGTAGACGATGACGTGCTCCAATGTAAATGAATGTGAATATGAATATGACTGTGTGGTTGCAATTATTACAGGTGTCGTAGTCACTTTACCTTATTATTTACACTATTTTCAGAACACCATCTGATTATAGATGTTAGATATTTTGTACATTCCTTTGTGATAATTGACACATTTAAATTGTAGCATGATTGTATCACAAAATGAATACAAATCAACAGACTTAATTTGGAAGGTAAGTATAAAAACATGCAGAAATGATGTTGGCATTTGATTTACAGGGTATCTGTGATTGGCTACAGCTTGTGACTTTTTATTGTGGTTCTGACCACTGACTTATGGCATTTTTAGTGATATTTTGTGAATGTAACTTATTTGTGGTATTAGATAGGCTCCTGCTATCTGACCTATTTTTTTTGTTTGGTGACTACCAGGTGATGTGCTTTGAATGTAATGTTGCCATATCCTCAATACAAACTGCAGTTTGAAGTATGCTGGCCTCATCTGTTCTGAATGTATGATTGACAATACATTCATTTGACACACTTTCAAAGTGGTTCACACCAGGCATTACATAGGTATTACACTACCATAGAAAAATCCTTTGCGCTTGATTGCCCTCACACAGCCTTTAATTAGTGAACCTAAAAGGAATCGTTCTGCTTAGTAGTCAAAGCGCTCATAACTCAACATCCTCCCTCTGTCTCTCTCAGCAGTCCCACTGATTAGAGGTAGACACCCCCCCCCCTTCCTTCCCAGACTCCCTTTACTACAGTCACTGGTAAGAGATGTGTGGGGGAGAGGTTCCAGTTTAATATTTTACTCTTTACTCTGACCAGGCTAAACGGAGAATGTATGTGTGTGCGTGTATAGAGGCATGCATGAATAACAGAAAACGTCAGATTACCACACTTGAGCAAAGCAATTTACGTCCATTTTTTAGCGAAAGCGAAATGTGTCCACAACAAATTGAAGATACATTATGAATATGCATATATATAATTTGTAAATAAATCAACACAGTCACAATATATTTACATTGCGGTCTAGCCATCATCTGCTGTAGATGTCTTTCTTGTCACAAGGAGGTAGGTACAATACTGTACGTATGATGAATAAATTAGAATGAGTGGCTTAAAGTTACTGTTGTGTCCAGGCTTAAAGTAATTAACAGCTAGGATGTCTAAAATGTCACACGCATAGATCTGAAGTAGAAACCTATGTCTTGACACTGGTGGATATTTGTTGGATTCTACGAGGGCTGAGGGACAGGATTTGCAGCTGTAAACAAAAACAAAAAAACATAATTTAAGGTGCAAGAACACAATATTGGTGTATTATCCCAAACAACAGTAATGCAGATAATGCAACACAAAATGATAGGAGTCGGTTTATTAAGGTAGCTGGTATAGTTTTGCACAACTATTGTATTAATGGGAAAATTATTTACTACTTAAAAGAAGTTTATTAATCCAATAAATTCCTTACTGTACGACATTGAACTACTTTGAATGGTTTTATGATCTTGAGATTTCGTTGGACATATCTGGCTGAAACTTACCCACACTGCTGACATCCACTGTTTCGGCACAACCAAGAAAGCGAGCTACATGTGGAGAACAAGTGGTAGGAGTGGCCTGGTTTTCTCGGAGACAGCGCTCAAAATCACTAAACTCCCTGTTGCAGCCCACCCTAATCTTCTGGATCACTGGGCTGAAATGTGCAGTCAAATTCAGTAGAGTAATATAAAAAAATGCTTTGCTACAATAAGTAAGCATGCATCACAGTAGATGTCAAATATGTAATTGTCTTACTGTGAAGATGTGCACTGTGCGACCTTGATCTTTAGTTCATGACACTGTTGCTGCCATGTTGATGGATTCGAGGCGACGCATGACCCATATTCCTCCATTTCTTTATGGCAATATTTAGCCGTGATTTCCATAGCAGCCTGCCTGAAATTGTAAATGTGTGGATAAATTATATTGGTAGCAATTATTTATATAATAATTAATACAATTAGTTATAGGCTACTACCGCAGTAGGCATACTCTGCAATCATATAAGAACAAACACGTGATAGCACATTTGTATTTGTATAGGCATAGATTTATATATAGGTCTGAACATGGCGACACAATGCATAAAGCTTTAATGCTATCTACAGGCATACTAGGAAAAACTACAATGTAGTCATGCTATTTTTTTGAATTCATGCAAATAAAAGTTTTAATTTCTTACATTTTGCTCTGGAAATAAATGTGACTGGATAAGACATAAACACCAGAGTCCCAAAATAAAGGTCAAAAGAAAGAAACGCTCACATGCGGAGCCATGTCTGCGTGTAGCCTGGCTTACTACCGTGTACGCCCTATTACCATTTCATTGGAGGAAAATGTTAGCTCATACAATGTTTTTCTATCCTATTGGTTCAGGCAACGTCAATCTAGAATTATTGACACCTCATTTATGTTTAAGTTTATATTTCTATAAAAAAAAACAGAAACTACAGAACATTTTTATTTAACCCATTATTGGATATATGTAGTTAATCTTTTATTTTAGTAATCCATATAAATAAAAAACATATCAGGAAGTCAACGAGATCCTTGCGTGTGATTGCGTGCTTGCGTACGCGGAAGCAGCCACAAGAGAAACCGAACGATTCAGAAAACGATATAGTAAGGCTGGACCTGACACTGAACTGTAATCGGCGGTATTTTAACCAAATACAGGGTCAAGGGGGCGGTGGAGGATAGAGGGGGGTCAGAAAGTGGAGAAAGTAAAATGAATGACTGTATGAAAGAAGGTAATATGTCTGGAGATGGGATCCATTCGTCGAGAAAGCTGCAAATGGCCCCCTCTATGAACCACCACCAGCATGACAACGGGACAGTCGATGAGCTGGTAAGCTCCGTGACGCTCTATAGGCGAAGACCGCGACTATTTCATGGCACCGTTCTCCCGTTTTTAGCAGTTCTCTACCCTGGCTGGCTGTATGTGTGGTTAGGAGTATATGGTGCTCCTCAGTATCCGGAGGCATGCCTATTGGCACTAGCGGCAATCTGCATTGCTCACGTCCTCACAGCGTTGTCTGGCTATTGGTCCGTGCACGCGCACTGTTGGCTCACCTGCTCTAAGGTAAATTCACAAGACCAAAGCTTTTGCATGTAAAACGGCCAAATGTAAAAACACGACACTTGATCATATGATATAGTTATAATGACACGATTTTGCAATTTGCCAAAGTGGACAGCCTTTGAAGTCTGCTGATGATGTATGGTTACCAGGTTATTGAATAAGCCTAATAGAAGAAAAAGATACATCATACAGTGTTGTATTAATTGCCTTCTTTCTTTACTATACTGTATGGTACTATGTTAACTAGATAAACACTATATGCAAAGAGCTGCTGATAGGCATAGTCCTATCAAGAACTGTAGACTAATCTTCCAAATGGTGTGAATTTCCATATGGTTATGTGTATACAGGAACCAGACCCACGTAAAGCTACATTGGCAAAGGTCATACCCACCCCGAACAACGGTTCTGCTGAGCTAGTAGCTCTCCAGAGAGACCAGGTCAGGTCACCTTTACATTTGTAATCTTTTCCAAGATGTAGGCTGTAATTAATCAAGATCATCATATTAAACAGCTGTAGATTTTAACACATGTATTTGCCTATTACTGTATGTCAGTCAATCAACCACTACATCTGCAGTGTATTGTCAGTTTGTCCTTATGGTCTTACCGCTAAATGCATACTTATATACTGCAGGGTACAAATATGCTGCTGATCATTGTTTCTCATTGATTTTTCCTCCCTCAAAACCCCAGGATGAAAACTGTGAGGAGATTCTCTTATTTGAATTCCAGAAGATCCGTTATGTCTTTGACAGCCAAGAGAAGAAATGTTTCCTCCCGGTGGCCTTCCCCATCAATCAGCCAATGGGATATTTTCAGAACTGGCGTGGCTACCAGGAGGAGGCCGACTTACGTGTTGCAGAGAAACGCTACAGCACCAATCGTGCTGAGATGGTGGTGCCGGATTTCCTAGAGCTCTTCCTAGAGAGAGCCACCGCCCCCTTCTTTGTCTTTCAGGTGTGTGTTGGGATATGTATGTTTAAAAAAAATGTAAATGTATTATTGTCATGGAGCTAGTTTTAACCTAGATGCAGCCAGACATTAGTATTATTTTTAGTTTTGTTAAAGGTTGCCTGCCTGTGTGTCTCAGGTCTTCTGTGTGGGCCTGTGGTGTCTGGATGAGTACTGGTACTATAGCGTGTTTACACTCTTCATGCTAGTGGCTTTTGAGGCCTCCTTGGTCCAGCAACAGATGAGGAATATGTCAGAGATCCGCCGAATGGGGAACAAACCCTATATGATTCAGGTAGGCTCCATGTCAAGTCAAGTGTATGTATAAAGCCTTTAACCACATTACAATCTCTAAGGGCTTTACAAGCCTACTTTTCACATGGAAATAAACGACACCCTCTAAATCTGCTCCTACCCCCGGGAAATGAAAAACGTCCATTCATACCCCCAGCGGTAAAAAAAAAAAGGTAAGAAAACTTGGGAAGGGACCACAGGGAGGAATGCACCATTCAGGACGGTTAGGATGCAATAGGTGTCAATAGGGCATCAAGAGTGGGCAATTATACATTGAACAAAATGTATCACATACTGTATGTGCAGTAAATATGAACTAACACATTGTATAAATGAAATGTATTATTATAATATTTTTTATTATTATTATACACGTGTCCAGGTCCTAGTTATGAAGTTTAGAGTAGGTTAGGTTTTGAACTTGTGGAGAAATGTTTTGGTGTGCGTGTTTGTTTTGCTGCAGGTATATCGTAACAGGAAGTGGAGACCTGTATCCAGTGATGAGCTGGTCCCAGGAGACATAGTTTCAATTGGTGAGGTTCCTGTCATTTCGGAAGTTGTTTCACTCCTCTTCTCCTTCGTGAGGCTGACTGCGCGTGTGTGTTTGTGTGTGTCAGGGCGCTCGCCCCAGGACAACTTGGTACCATGTGACGTGCTGCTACTGAGGGGTCGCTGCATCGTGGATGAAGCCATGCTGACTGGAGAGTCAGTTCCCCAGATGAAGGTTGGAGCTAGTATTTATCACAGTGCAGAGCTGCTGTGTATGAAGTGGTATTACAGCCAGGCTCTCTTTAACAATTGATCATGTGTCTCTCCAGGAGCCAGTGGAGGACCTGGACCCAGAGCGAGTCCTGGACCTACAGACCGACTCCCGTCTCCACATCATCTCCGGCGGGACCAAGGTGGTCCAGCATAGCCCCCCTCTGAAGGCCAGCACCGGACTCAAACGTATATAATAATAATAATAATAATAACTGTGTAATAAACATGGCCTTCTTCACGACGTTATTGAGTCTTTTAGCCAGAGCATTGGCAACTGTCCAACACATCAAGCTGTCCTGCACCCAAACTGTAAATCCTCTCCTTTCTGTGCAGCGGTAGACAACGGCTGTGTGGCCTACGTACTGAGGACTGGGTTCTACACCTCTCAGGTGAGTCAGTAAACAGTGGATGAGAGAGATGGCTTTCTCTGTGTGACACTGTGAGTAGACTAATGTGATGTTGTGTGTCTATCCCAGGGCAAACTGCTGCGCACCATCCTCTTTGGCGTCAAGAGGGTGACGGCAAACAATTTGGAAACCTTCATCTTCATCATCTTCCTCTTGGTGTTTGCCATCGCTGCTGCAGGCTATGTGTGGGTCGAAGGTCAGTCGCACACAGCTAAACTGGCGAGAATGCACCACGGCAACTGTAGTCATGTCAATTTATATCATAAGCCTTCAAGGGCTTCACGCACACCATTATTATAGTGAGGGTGATACTTGGAGGGGGGGGGCTGCAAGGGTGGAGGAGAGTTGGTTGCTGTTGTTGTTGTTGTTTATATCTGTCTGCATTGCCTTTTCTGCTGTCAGGGACCAAGGATCTGAGCAGGAACCGCTATAAGCTGTTTCTGGAGTGTACCCTAATCCTCACCTCTGTCGTCCCCCCCGAACTCCCGATCGAGCTGTCGCTCGCAGTGAACACCTCTCTCATCGCCCTGGCTAAACTTTGTGAGTCTGCCAATAAGTTTGTGTTAGAATGCCAAACGTCTAGTTAGTAGTAATCAACTAGTAATAAACTATGCTTATCCGCTGCCATCTTCTATTTCTATTTCTCTTCCCAGATGTATTCTGTACAGAGCCTTTCCGGATCCCGTTTGCAGGGAAAGTAGAAGTTTGCTGCTTCGACAAGACGGGAACCCTGACCAGTGACAGCCTGGTGGTACGGGGGGTGGCAGGCCTCAGGTACGGCTGAAGCACATCGCACACGTGATGCTAACTGCAACGCTAACTCATTTCAGATGCATGTTATTGCTAGCCTTGTTAGCACTGAGGGAACCCGATTAGCTTCACTTTATATTACTTGTCGTGCCTGTGGCTGTGTGTCGGGCAGGCAGCAGCAAGGCTTTTAACATATAACGTGACTGCATTTGCCAACAGTAGTGCTCTGTATGGAGCTATATGTGTATTGATGTGGGTTTGTGACAGAGAAGGGAAGGAGGTGATGCCGGTTTCTGAGATCCCAGTGGAGACTCATCGGGTGGTGGCTACCTGCCACTCATTGGTCACACTGGATGACGGACAGCTGGTAGGAGATCCACTGGAGAAGGCCATGCTGACAGCTGCTGATTGGACCCTTACTAAAGGTATACTGCCAATAGACTCCTGCAGTATAAGGGGCAATACAGTTTGTGTGTGTGTGTGTGTGTGTGTGTGTGTGTGTGGACCGGATAAGGCAACCAATAACATAATTTACCCACTCATTTATGATGTTTTGAAACATGTGGAAGCACTAACCATGTCATTTTTTGTTTCTTTTTAATGTACTGTTAGTCTTGGTTACCGGTAATGGTAGTGGACTGGACATTTGAGAAATCACTTAGTGCATGAGTGAAATACATGATGGCTGCTACTTTCTAGACTTTATTCCACCTCTGCATGCTACTAATTGGCTAGTAGTCAGTCACACCAACACTAAATGAACGTGGCCACCACTAATTGAGGCTGTTTCTGTTACCAGATGAGAAGGTGTTTTCGCGCAGCTTCAAAACCCAGGGACTGAAGATCCACCAGCGGTTCCACTTTGCCAGCGCCCTAAAGAGAATGTCAGTCCTGGCCTCCTATGAGAAACTGGGTTCAATCGAGCTCTGCTACATCTCCACTGTCAAAGGAGCCCCGGAGACACTGAGAGCAATGGTACGGTACAGTACATACTCTACAGAGACACATCAGCCTTAACACATATCCAGTAGTGCCACTGGGATAACATTATACTCTTCTGTTTGTGTCAAGTGAATTGCTCTTTGTAGTTTTGTAGAATTAATTAAAATGGAATTATGTTCAACTCTCTGACAGCACCTTGTCCTCTCTACCCCTTCCCCTGTAGCAATACACTCTTTCATAGATAGCTGCATGTACAAAATATGATTTGATAGAAATGTATTGTTAGCCTGATGTAAACAGACCCAAAACTCACTTTGTAAATAGCGTCTGGCCACGCTCCATTGGGAAGTGTTAAGAGTTGTTTCCTCCTACTGGGCGTAGACCACTGGTTACGTTGGAAACTGTTGGACAACCGTAAACCAATTAACGTTGCTACAACTGTTTTGATCGATTTATCTAGCTCTACCACGCTTGACTTCAACGTCATCGAATTAACCCACCCTGATTGGTCTGCCAGCTAAAGCTAACAGGGTTTCCAGACACAAATCTCAGCAAACGTTCAAGCGGAGCCAGGCTAGCTGTGTTCTGTACCTTTTTTTTTATTTTTTTTTTTTTTAAGTAAAGTAAATCTGTTGGTGTCCAACTCCTCTGTGAATGCAGTTCTCAGAGTGTCCGGCAAGCTACGATGAGGTCCACAAGGAGATGTCCCGGGAAGGAGCCAGAGTGTTGGCATTAGGTTACAAAGAGGTTGGACACCTCAGCCATCAGCAGGTCTCTACTTTTTTCTAATGATATGTATTGGCCTCTAGAATCAATCGCTCATTAGTTCTCACAATCAGCAATGCATTGCAACACATAGACAATGTGTGTATCACACTGCAGGTGCGGGAGATGAGTCGGGACGCGCTGGAGTGTGACCTGCGTTTTGCTGGTTTCATGGTTGTCTCCTGTCCGCTTAAGAACGACAGCAAGGCTGTCATCAAGGAGATACAGGAAGCGTCGCATCATGTAAGAATGGGCAACACAAGTGCCTCGACATAGTCTCGCAGAGCCAGTCTTTAGTATACGTAAAGGCTGGGACACAGCGTCAGTACCAGCCTACTTGACAAGTGAGGTATTTTGATTGACATGCAGGAAGACCAGCTACGTAACGCGATGACCAAGTCCGAAGTTAAACTTGCAATTTTAAGTTAGTTTGTTAAACTTGCAAGTTAAACTTGCAATGTGGAATTCATTGGAAGACTCAACAACAAGACTGGCTGTTTACATATAATTCTGTAAAATTAGTAGGCTACGGTTACTTCTTAAATTAAATGTTTAATTTTGAGTTCAGGTTTTCCCCACACCCAGACTTTACCGCCCAAGTATCTGCCAACGTCATCTTAGCATTTCAATGTTATTTTTTCATCTGTCCAAGAGAGAGTGCCATCTGTGATCAACAAAATGGTGCACAATCTCCCCTCAATCTCTACCCTCGTGTTAAAGTTATTTCAATTAATGATTCTGTTAAAATAATACCGGTATTGAGCGCGAGGAACTCATGCTGTTAGAATTCATACGATTATTTAGATTACATGTCATACAAAATATATA
>JAODTR010000023.1:1377945-1397802 GCA_025399935.1 Amblyopsis rosae | reverse complement strand
GTTTGGGGTGCCCTGCTGGAGCTGCTGCCCCCGCGACCCGACTCTGGATAAGCGGATGAAGATGGATGGATGGATGGCATCTGGTCTTTTATTATACAGTATATTATACTTTCAGAAGATATTCATATTTTATCTTTGTGGTCTGACTTGTTTGTAACAGGAAAGTGGAGGAGGGTCAGGAGAGAGGTGTAACGTTAGACCCAACCTGTCTGGTCCATTCTTCACAATCACAATTCATACAGGACAAACCAGACTACCACAACCTGCTCTCTAGGCAACAGTCCATTCTGCACACAATGGAGTTGGTGGTACATTGAAATAATATTGTATCGGTAGTGTAAGGATTGTGTATATTATTTTTGTGTGTTTTTTGCAGGTTATTGTCTGTAGTGTTTGTACTGCACAATACCTGAGACATATTACCTCCGTTTGTGTCTATAAATATTTTGTTCTTGTTTGTGTGTAAACGTGCCTGTGCGCTCTACTATGCAGCTAGACAATGTGCAGTTAGATAATACAGTGCTCTTGTACCATGTGTGGTCTTTAATTTATTTGGTTTTATACTTTTCAATCGATTGTCTGGTTAAAGGATAGGTTGTGTTTTTCAAGCCAGATATTACTAAAGTTTACTCTTTTATAAAGTTTACAGATTTATAGATTGATGAACCCAGCTTTTTATTAAGTAAGATTAACTCTATGTTTTAATTTTTGACTTTGTAGATGGACGTTCAGTGTCAGATGGTTCGAGAGCTTTTTTCCATTCAGGAACAGTCACGTTTATTGGTGAAAGAAACCAGTGGAAGATTGGGTATGAAAACCTGCTATACACTTACTAAATTATTTCTGGACATTTATGTCCTAATTTAATGCAGTGTATTTCTCCTCAGCGGCAGATGCAGGCTTCCAGGACCTTTCTTCTGACCCTATCCGGAATCTAGTGACAGTACCTTTGTCCTCCACGTCTTAAACACAAAATGCAGTTCTGCGAGAATCTCATTGTGGCTATACCATACTTTCAATGTTGCCTTTGGTCACCAGGTGGCAATGACACTTTTATTTTTAGAGAGGGGTAACAACTCTGTCTTATCTTATGCTTCAATATTATGGTAATTTGCGGTGTCATGATTTCCACATAACCTGTAAAATGACCATATATCCTGGGTGATATATTTTAACACTTTTAATTCTGTTACTGGATTAGATCGTCAGTAATGAAAAATAAAATGATTAATCAAGTCTGGCAATGTTCTTTTTTCCCAAAGGAGTGAAACATGTATGTTAAAAAAAAAAAAAAAGTTTCCAATATTTTCTGGAATTAATTATCATACCAATTGATTTAAATGTTAAATCTTTACTGGGGCTGTTAAACCATTACCCTAAATTGGAACATATGTGTACTGTTTTTAAATTGGTGTAAAAGCATTTAAGGTCCTACGTCCTCATACAACCTGCTAAATGGTTTACATATGGCCAAGGAGTGTAGTTTAACCTGCTCATTGTATTTCTATTGAGATTTATTCTGGTGTGGGTGGGGGCTGCATATTCTATCCCACAAATGCCACTTGACCGGTGAGGAGACCCCTCCCCTTGTGGCGACTTGCTACCATCTCTAGCGTTTGGCTTGCTCAATGATGCAGAACGTAGCTTTGACAGTGTTCCTGTCAGTTAAAGCTTTATTCAGTAATTTCTTCACTTTCATTCTTAAAGATATTTAATAGAAAAATATCCAGTTGTAGAGTGAACTTTTACCATTGTCCATTCCAGGTGATGACGTACTTGTTAATTCCTATCCAGAGACCATGAGAAGCCAGGACAAATGTGGCATGTGACCATGAATATTTAAGTGACATAGAACTGTGCACAGCAGGGTACTCTAGATCAATTCTAATTAAGATGAGGCTTGCTGCTTGTGAGGTGTTGGGAGGCCATCTTCAGCTTCCAGACAATAGATTGCTATACAGTAATGGCCTCATTTCTCCAATCAGTAATTGTCTCACACATATAAGAATTGTTGGCATTAATAGGCTATTCAGAACTTCCCATGCCATGTTTGATTTTTCAGACTAAAAGCAACATAAAATACAATATATTATAGACGATCGTCCATCTAAAAACATATGCAAATTATTGACTTTTAGTTTAAATGTGCAATAGTGGGTGGTTAGAATATGTCTTATTTCTGAGATGTCTGTTACTGTGCTGTAGACCATGACCCCCTGAAAATGAATGTTAGAGTTTGTGATAAAAAGAAGAAAAAAACAACGTAGGATCACAATTAAAGTGAACAGCTGATGGCTACGATCAGTCACTTTATATCCACTAGCCAATTAACTGATATGCCTACAGTTGTTGAGGTAATGGCTGTTTTGGTATCAACCAAGAGTGGATCCAATCGAACAGCATCACTCCCAAACAAATTAAACACCCCATCTGTCAGGATAGAAAATGTTGACAGCACAGACTGAAAACAAGTGTCCCCATTTTTTATTTATTTTTGCAAACGTGGACCATTCTGTTGTAGTTTATCATTCAGATCAGAGAGACAGGTTCTCAAGACGAATGGCTAGCTGAATGGACGTGGAGAAGCTGCAGCTTGCCATACTGTACTGAGAACAGATGATGGGTGTGCGTGAGGGAGTGGGAACAAACTGGCAGCGGTTTATGCTGACTCTCCACACATCCATCTACTACAATCTGTAGCTAATCAATCTAAAGTTAGAGGCAACAAGACCAGTGAATACATTATGCCTAAACATTGTTTTGGGCTTTGCATGTCTACTTCACACAGCAACAATTACACTTAAAAAGCCACAGTGCCGCAAAGGTTAGATATATTTGGATACATTCTGGCTTGTGCCAAGAATGACCATTCATGTATTCAGTCATATTGTTTAATAAACTAATTTTGTTATACTGCTACATTGTGATGGGTACGGTGAAATTGTAGGTAGGCTAATAAGCCTATTCATACGTTTAATTAGCAAGGCACAACGCTTGCACAGCCCAGAGGAGCTATTTCACGCACACACACACAGTAGCGCTTGCGCTTGCTTGGCGAAAACAATGGCAAACCATGGTCTGTTTTGAAAATGCAACGCCAGACTAGATAAAGGCAATACGTGACCTTTCTTGATATTTACACCTATCCTGCTGCTGGCAACTGGAATGCGTTATTTCGAAGTGCACAAGTGAATGCACGTTTATACTATCTTTTTTCTGTGCAAGGCGCTGTCTGCCAGCGCGCACATTCGGTCCATGAGTGGCTAGCTCGTCACTGCTGCTTTTTTTCCCCAGTGTTGTGGGCTTCAGTGACTAGCTCCTTTTCACTCGCTAGTAAGCTAGCGCTGGCCTGGGCGATTCTATTGACTTGAGAATAAGTCAAACTGGGCGAATGTAGGGAACGGTTGTTTTTTTACTATCGTTTTAGGAAAGCGTCTGGCAACGGTACTAGCTAAATTTGGCGTTCTGGTACATTATCGAGTGTTGCATGATTTGTGGTAGAAAATACTTTGCTGGCTAGCTAACTAGCTAGCTATTTGTGTGTATTATTCGACCGAGGAAAACGGCGAGTTTTTTTTTAAGTATGGATGACCAGACCAGAATGTTGACGGGTCTCAGCGGACTCGGTGGACTACAACAAGCCGATGTGGGGGACCCAGACTCGGTCAGAAAACAGCAGGCACTCGGTCAGCCTCAACAAGACATAGGGGATATTCTTCAGCAAATAATGGCCATCACCGACGAAAGCCTGGACGAGGCACAGGCCAGGTAAGCGAAGGGAAGAGGTAACATCAATGTCTTTAACTGAAGAATGGGCTACGCCAAAATATTGAGTTTGTTTATTTATTTATTTATTTATTTATTTAGTTTAGGAGTCCAAAAGTTTCCTTGTATGATTCATTTGATGCGCATTGTCAACATTGACGTTGATTGGGGTAAGGGCATACATATTAAATCTTAAGAGTTGCGTTGTTTATGAACATGTTTAATTTGCACTGCTTCTACGTTTAAGATCTTTTTATTACACATCTTTTTATGTCTGTGAATATTCTGGAGTTCGCACTCAAAGTATGAACTTGGTTATAACACACCTGGAGATAACAAAAGTTCTCCATAGAATAACTAACTTAATTCAGTCTCATTGTCTTGAAATTATGACAATGAAGCCTTGTTAGGCCTATATAAGATATAGTTACAGTAGTTGACATTTTGTTAGTTAAACATGCAGTTGTAACATGTTGACCATATTTTCTTTGAACAAATATGGCCTGATGTTTGGATATTTGCACTTCTTTTTATAGCAGCGACATTATATAGTTTGGTTATAGGCTTTATTTCATTACATATTTTGTCACCTCGTGCATATTTGTGCTGTATGGCATAGTGTTAGAAATACTTTGTTGTATTGCTCCCTGTTAGGAGGGAATTAGAGTAAACTAACTAAATACAAAGGGCAGCGTTTGTTTTTCCACTCGTAGTGCCATGCAGCCCATATAAAAAAAACGGAGAGAATGAGCATGCCCATTAGCACTACCTGTGTATAGTGTAATCTTGCGCCTAATTGCGGGGATGATTTGTAGGCTACCTAAAATATCTTAGAACTAATGAGCGCTCATGTCGATAACGTTGGTAATTGAAATGTAAAATTAGAAAATACAGCAAGGGTTATTAGACGGCGTTAAATACTATCAACAGAATGCTACATTATATTACTCTTGATTCTCAACGTTAGGCTATATGTTTACATGATTGTGCATGACAATATGCGAATATCCCAGATGCATTTGCCATGTGTCTCGAAGGATCATACGGTCAGTTTAAATTGAAGCGTTATATATATATATACAATTTTTTTTTAACAATAGACAGCGTTGACTGCAAGACTGTGACCACAGTGCGATGTGTCATTAGCTAGTGATTTTCCACCCAACATTTGACCACCTGGTTCTCTTAATTAATTCACTCCTCTTTCACTCCCACCGTCCCTGGTGTTCATCCTTTTCATTGTGTACTGGGTGCAATCAATTCTCCTATAATGTGTACCCGAGTGCAGCTGTCCGCAAATCGAGTTTCTATTAATGAGATGGGGTTGGGGGGGGGGGGGGTCTACACCGGCAGCTTGCGAACACTGCGATATTACTTTTTATTAAATTTTTATTTTTTAAGAGAATTAAAGGTCTGAAAAGTTCCAATTTAAAGAATCATTTATTTGAAATTATATAGTATTTGTTTTCCTCTACCTGTATTTACCAACTGATTTGGTTTATCTTTTGATCACTTGGTTTTGTATGTTAAATGATTAGTGTATGGTATGTAGTAAAATAGTTATGTCATTGTCAGTAAATGTGTATCTCGGGTAATTCAGTTTAACTTTTTGTGTGTAATCATACGTTTGTAAACTGGGATCATATCTCCAAGGTCTCAGATGTCACTAATCAATGTCATTAATTGGCACCTACTTGCATTTTGAGCTCAGATATAGATAACTCATAAACCGTTCTTAGCACATTGCAAGAAAAGAACATTACAAATATAATGTATTATTATTATTATTATTATTATTATTATTATTATTATTAATCAGTATAATGTAGAGAGAAAGGGTTGTATGCATACACTCAGTAAAGTACATTCAGAATAACACGTGAGACAGATGTGAAAATTGCAATACTTCAAATAATACAGTTTAATGCCTGCATTATTTGATATGTCACTCTGGGAGTGTGGTCTACACAAGTAAGAAGATTAATCTGCTCACATGACATTCATAAGACATATAGAAATCAACCTTTTGGGTGTAACACATCTGCTTTGAATATTGGTAGAACCTATTTGGTCAGATGACAGTTGCTACAGTCATGTTGTCATGTCTTTTACCAGGTCCTTTGTTCTACAATGTATGTGGTCACGTTTGACCAGCCTCAGAACCAATTAAATTCTCCAAAAAAGGCCAATCTAATCATTGTTATTGTAAATTGAGTGCCTCTCTGAAGAATACGATGCTGAGTCTGAAAAGCAGAGACAGGTTATATACTGTTTCTATCAATTCTTGGCATATTCTATATACATTTTATAGGTGTACATGGCTAGGCGTTGAGAAAATGTACACACAGATGGTCTTCATTTGCTTGACAGGGCGACACATTATAAACAAAAATACAAGTGAACTTACAGACTACCTGCAGCCTTGCTTTACTAATGTGTCTACTGATGGACATGCACAGCAGCTGCTGGCATTGCTCATACAACCACCATCATCACCACCACCATCATCATCATCATCATCATCATCATGACCACCACCACCATCCTTCTGTAGACTAATCGCATCAGCAGCTCTCTCTTCCTTAGTTGCCGAATGTATGCCTGAGGTTCGCCAATGCGAGAGTGTGATGCCATTGCTGTGGCCGGATGGCAGTGTGCTGGGATGTGCGGTGGCCTGGGCAGCACAGGACCTGACTTTGCCACGTCCTACCTGCACACTGTCCGCCCTCATCCTCTCACTCTGTCACCATATGTTCAGATGCTGGCAAGAGGAGTCGCCGGCGCACTGGGGTGGATCAGACGACCCCACAGAGGGAGGGGGAGCTAGGGGGGGCACGGCAGGGGGTGGCCTGCCACTCAACTTCCAGCACAGGTCAGTATAGGACCGCATGAGCACCCCCTTCTCCCCCTTCTGCTCATACCCTCCATGATGAAGGCAAGCCCCCCCCCCGGTCCCCTTTAAAATCAAATCCACCAGTGACCAAATGATATAGGTGGATGCTGCTACACAGTCTATAAGCCTAGCAGCTAGTCTGGCTTTTCCACTCTGAGCCAAAAGGTCCTGGGTTTGAGTCTTGGCATGGGCCTACCTGTAAGCATCCTTGAGCAAGATGCTTACCTGCTCCATAACACTGTAATTGTAAGTTGCTTTGGATAGTGCTATCTGCTACATTACCAATTGGGTGCATGTGTGACTCTGTAGTTAGCACTGTTTGTAGTGGGACAAAATTTGTGGAGGTTCGGTGTAGACTAATCACGTTCATGTGTCGGTAGTGTCTCTTTATGGAAAGCAATGGCAGTTTTGTGAGGATGTTTTCTTTTCCATTTTATTCCATTTAAGTTCATGGTCATCATGTTTATTTAAAAAAGCCATTTTATGTAGGTCTGTACATTAATTTAGCATGTCCCTATTTATTTATTTATTTATTTTTTAAACAATGAAATTGTAATGAAAATTTTTTATTTTCTGGCACATTGTACCATTTCGTTATTTAAAGTGTGATACACATGATAGAATAACCATTCTTACTACTATTTACTTGTGCACTATATTTAAGATCAGTGAATAGGTTTAATATCACTGTGATCACAATACACAGCATCTTCATTTGTTTGTCCTTATTTGTTTCTGGGTGTTAAGATACAGAATTTAGCATTGCAGACTCATGAGTCATTTCACTAAAGTACTGAGCTTCCCTGTGATGCCAGAGTTCTTGTCTAATAGACTGTAGGCAGTAGACACACATATAAGCTAGGGTCACTATTGGCTTTTACTTCTCTTGTGTAATGTCATTCATCTAAAGAATGTGTCAGCACATTTGTCTGTTTGTATGCATGTTTTTATCAGTTGTCACTCTTAGGTAAGCTTAATTGACTACATTGGTGGGTAGAAAATGTGCTTATCCTCCCCATCACCATCTGACCACAGTCAGCAATAAACGTGTTAAATTATATGGTTAATTAATTGTATCTCATAAGCACTGTTAGGAGTATTACAGTGGTTTTAGTTGTTTACATGAATGTCCACTGTATACAAAAGCAGTAACATTTCCCAGAGTAAAACCTTAATTACCCTATATTTCAGAGATGATTATTAAAAAAAGGACACATGGGGCATATGGTGGAATACTCCTCGTAGTGCCTGTTTACCTCTAATTACTTTCATGGAACTCATTTCGATCGTTGTGTAGCGTAAGCTTGCATTGCGTGCACAAATGTGCACTTAAGGTGGCTAAGCCACAGTGCAGAGCATCACATCAATGTGCTTACTCATTAAGAATCATTAGATAACAAGTGCTTCACCGCGATCTTGACCAGATTGAAATCATCCATCTGTACCTGCCTTAAGATCATAAAATGATTTCCTGTGGAGAATGTTCTATCCTAATGTTGCCTTTCTCTCTCTCTCTTTGTCTCTTGCCTGTTCCCTTCTCTCCTATTTTTTTTTCTCTTCTACAGGAAGCATGCCCTGAACTGTCACAGAATGAAGCCAGCTCTCTTCAGCGTTCTCTGTGAGATCAAAGAGAAGACGGGTGAGTCTCTACTTCACTGTTTCTTTGTATTCTCTGTCTGCTCGGCTTACATGGTGGTTTTTGGAGTGAAAAAGTGGGTCCTTTACTGCAATTATTTGGTTTTCCTCACACCAAGTTTATCTTTTACTGGCCTTATCAATTTGATATTGATCATATATGTAGCACTGATTAACTGCAGTGATCTGAAAATGGTAAACTACTGTTTACAATTCCAGTTTATAGATTTGTCCAATAATAATAGAAACATATTTGCCACCTATATTGGGCCTCTATCCAGTCTCCCACTGACTGCCAACATACATTTAGGTGGATGTCGATTTGTCACAACCAAAACAAGTCAATTTAGCTTCTGTCACAACTATTTTCACTTGAATCATTGTTTTTACATTGCATTTTTATTGGCAAATTAAATGGAGGGAAATGGTTGGTAAGAATTAGTGTAATGTATCATTGTTTTCATCTTCACATACATATATACATTCTATAACAAATCATGTATTTGTGAGTTAACCATATAAATATGAAAAAGTGATTGTCACAATAGAATGCCCAATGCTAGTTTGAGTAAAGGAATGTCAATAGAAATGTTGGCCAAATTGAATGCCCATAATTTATAACACTGTATTATAGGTTGCTTAATATGTAACAATTGTAATTGATATATTGGAATCGTTGGGATTCAGTCTCAGCAGCCAGCAAGGCTATTTGGAGTTGTTTGCAAGTTTGACTTGGCAGAAGTACTTGTTAAAATAAAACATTTAAAAAATCATAAAAATACACAAGATTTTGAAGGTGAACTTTTTTTTTGTCTACCAAAATAGGCACTTATTCAAAAATAACTGACTAAAGTACTTATTCCAATCCTGTTATTTATTGCAGTCAGATAGATGACAGATCTCTGGTGTGGTTAAAAGGAAGAGGGCAGGGTGGATTGCAGATTGATGGTTCGGGTAGTCTAAATGGGCTGTGCTTTTCAGCTCTCTTTTCCCTCTCCCCACCTCTCTCCATCTCTCTCCTCTGTTTGTTTCTGTCTTTTTCCCTGTACATCTCCTTTCACAGCATTCTCGCCAGCTCAAATACAATTTGAAAATACTGCGCTGCTGCCTGTTGTGACCCTCTTGTCAATAATGTATTATTGCTCTCCCCTGATTGGTGGAAAGTAAAGGGTAGGCTTGAGTGAGTGGGGTTGGGTACCCTGTTTCCCAGGCAACCAGTGGTCTTATTTACCTTAATGCCATTCACTTTGATTTTTCACATTTAGTCTCCCAGCAAACCGAGCACAGGTCTGTTGGTGTATATACAGTGAGCTGAATGGATAAATGGGACATTTGCCATAATTTCCCACCAATCTTAAGTGGGGACACAATATGCTTCTTGCTTTGGCACAGAACAAGCTGACCCTGCAGCTGCGCGTACAGCGATGTTTGCCTCTGCCCTGTGGTATGTGCCATGTGGTGCCCTTGTAACAGCACCACGTACCTGCTCTGGCCTCTGTGCTCTTCTGTAATGTTCCTGTGGAATGTGAATTAACGTCTCCAGTGCTGCGCTTGAAGGCCCTAATCAGTAGTCCTCCAGTATCTTCTCAGGAGTTTGGCAGTCTTTTCAACGGGCAGCCGCACGCACACATGCACACTCGTGTGTGTGTGTGTGTGTGTACGCGCACACACAGTAAAACAACAAGGATAAACAAAGTCGATCTTGGGCCTACTCCTGCTGCTTCGGTCGTGTCCTCTCTCTCTCTCTCTCTCTCTCTCTCTCTCTCTCTCTCTCTCTCTCGAAAGAGAAGACTTGCTCTGAACTCAGGGCTTTGATATGGTAATGTAGTGGTGGGGGAGGGGAGTTGAATTCCTCTGAGTGCTGCAGTTGGTTAGATTGTTTTCATTGTAAAGGAAATGTTCTGCGCAAATGGCAGCAACTCTCTCAACCCTCCACTCCCCCCTCCCCCTAGTATGGCTCTATTGTCCTGTGCTCTCATTATAAACATGACCTTCATCTGCGTGAAATCAGCATTTTGTCAGTTGTTAAACACCAAAAATGTATTTGCGGTGCGTGGGGAGATCCAGAGAGGGGCGATAGATGGGGGAGGGGGTGGTGATCAAAGTTGAAGAGAGACTGTGTGCTGTGCTTTGACTCGGTACAGTTCCATGTCGCCTCTGCTCTCGTGGGTATTTGCTGTAAAAATAGCTCTTGGTGCAACGGGACAACTTATGCCAAAATCTTTCAAAAGACACTGCAGTTCGCCTCATAAGTTTGTGATGTACTTTTGAGTTTGTTTGAGATGTCTCTACTTAAGAGAAAGAAAAGAGAGTCATTGTTCTTGTGCTTGACAAGTGGAATGCAGTTATATTCCAATTGAAACTCTAGTTAGTTAGTTAGTGTTACAAATTCCATAAAAAATGTGTTGATTGAGCATGGGCCGACTAATTATTTTAACAAATGAGGTGTTGGAAAACATTGTTTAATATATTTGAATAATAAACAGGCATCATCTTATAAGAGGGCCTAGGGTGGTCTGGTTGCTGACTTGAGTGAACTAGTACTGGTAATGGCAGTGAAAGCAGAGGTTGAGCTGTCAACTGATTGTTCAAGTCCTGCAATTCACTGGTAATGGCTTTTGATGTTTTTATGATGGGGGTGCTAATTATAGCTCCACAGCCAAATGCCTTTAATTGCATGTTAATTCAATTACAGCTATTGTGTCACTGTAAAACACAAATAAACAACGTTGTTTGGAGTAACGCCATCTAAATTAGCATAAACCCAGAATTCTCACATGCCTTACAAATCTCATTATAATTTCAGAAGAAACGCGTGGATTACAGCTGCAGAAATCATCTTTGTTATTCAAACGTCGTTGGAAGCTAATGCTGACAGTCCCACATTTTCTTTTGACTAATCAGTTTTTCCAGGCTTCTGGCTATGACAGAGTACCTAGAGCTTGGAGTCCATTGAATCACAAGCCTTATTAATACTGTTTAATTATTATTTGTTTTCAGAGAGCCTAATTTGGATCTCTGCCTTAAAATGTTATGACTTGTTGGAAAACGCAGTATTTAATATTTTATGAGGGGAAAGCCTGCAGTGCTTGTTAACTGAAAAGCCTTTCATAAGGTTTCATAAGGTGGGGTGTGTTGGGGGGGGGGGGGATAGTTTGACATTACCACTCTTGGCAGAGACACACACTGTACCTCCATAACTACATAAAGGGCATAAAACATGATCAACTGCCTTAGTCAGGTACATAGTCATACGAGCCGAACTTGGCCATATCCCAGAGTTTTCCAGCACATCATGGAAACCTCTGCCATGTCCTTTCTTAGCTTAGCTTTGGAGCTGGATTATTCCCATGCAAGCTTCTATGTTGTGGTTTAGTGGTGCCCTGCCACTCAATTTATTTTTCTCCTTCGCGCCTTTGCAGAAGAGAATTGAGGGGGGGGGAGGGTAGTGTGGGAGGAGGGCCTGATTGGGGAAAGGGGGGGGGGGGCAGCAGCGATAGAGGGAGATTGATGAGGCAGTAAGAGCAGCAGTAATTACTCGGTGTCCATTCCCCAAACCAGATTGGCAGACGGCTAATATCACACAGACCCCTGGCCCTGACACAAACCCCTCCCTCCCCCAGCACAAGCCCTCAAACTGGGGAGGCAGGAGCACCCTGGCCCTCAGCTCAGGCCTAATGGTGTGTGTGGGCTGACTGCTTTCCCCATGTGGCATTATTCCTACAGGAATTGGGCCTCTGTATATAAGATGAAGACGCCTGTCTGGCTTGGGTTTTAGAATGGGGCATGGACTGACATGTTATTATCTTTAAAAACTGCAATACGTTTTCAGGCCGCCGACGGCTGTGTTTGAATCATACTCAGCCAATACTCAAGGAGCCAACACAGGCAGGTATTTGTGTGTTTTTTTAAATGTGATTTGCCCACAATGTTTTGGCCGATACTGATTGTTAATCTATAGTTTTGTAACTAGGTACAATTAGGTCACAGTTGAATAGTTCATCTCAGCTACCCTCCCACTCAGCATGGCTCTGCTTTGAGGCTGGCTTTTAAGAAATGCCAGTGTCTTTTATTTCAAGATATGTAAATGCAGCTCCAGCTGGACTGCATTATTTTGGTGCTGCCAATAGGGCGCGAGCATGCGGCAGGCCACCTACTAATCCTGACTAATTAGGGATTAATTACAATGGATGGAAACCTTCCACCCCTCTGGAATGTACTACACGTGGCAATGCCAGACAGTGCGTCTTGCATGTCTCTCACTGTGCTGTAATTGCGAGGCAGCGATGGAGACATCAAGGCTGGTGGCATCGTAGGGAACACACTTGGCCATTCCCAGATGAAGAGTATGTTTTGGGCCACTGTGCACAGGTGCTTGACATTGGACTTTACGTATTAAGGCTGTTTACTAATCTAGAGCAAGCTGTCTGTCTCACGCAAAGGTGCGATAGCAGGGCTGGGCGGTATGAGGAAAAAAATTGATCATCGCGGTATTTTATAAAGACATAGGTATATTACATTATGTTTATTTTTTTTACCTCTCTCTGTCTCCTCATGCCTTTATGGCTTTGTGCCTTAGACTTATTCTAATTTCAGGATTTTATATCCAAAGATTTTAAGTTCAACATATGAAGACTTTGGGTCCACACAGTATATTATAGATTCAGAATGCAGTTGCATAATGGGCATTGCAGCCAAAAGACAATACAATGCCAAGTTTGTCAAACAGTAAATGTGTTGGAATACCAATAATGTTTGCGATTAGTTGTCGAATTCAAGGCTAGTACTGAAAGAGGCATTTTCTCGAGGCACTGATGGGAAAAGCAAGCAGTGGAGCCATATTACGAACAGATGTGAAATGACAGTACAGACAGTCAAAGAGAGACGAGTACAGGGCAATTACGGTTGGATCAAGGCATGTCTTACCGTAGCGAAAATACTGTTCTCCCAATATCCTAACAACACGGACGCACGTACAGTCGGCAGCTTTTCTACAGCGACAGACACACATTGTAGCGAGTCACTAAAGAGCCTCTCCTAGCTAATAGACTGTTATGCTAAAGGTACGCAGCCTATTTGCCTAGTTAGCAGACACGCTGGTACACACACACACACACAGTATGCCATTCGACCGTGCCATTTTATAATGTACAACTATTACATAATGTTGTGTGCCATTGTTTGCCATGTTAAAGAGAGTACGGTAAGTTATGGGTAATTAATTGTGTTATAAAGTGAATTGTTTCTTTGTAAGGAGGGTACGCTCAGTTATTGGGTCCCCATTTCATACACTCTGAATAGTGTTCCGTAGCGTTTCATAACATCGAACAATATGCATTAAAGCTGTTGTTTCAGTTGTGCTAGGGTATGGCCGTACAGGAAATGAAACGGTATACTGCCCAGCCCTATAGCACATGAAACTAACTCGTCCATGTCCACAGAGAATACATCCCTGTGCTATGGCAATGGTTTCTGTCAGTTTTGCAGTCTGTCAGGTCGGACATAACGGCACAATCCTCGATTTCTGCCACCCAGATCCCAAAATTTCCTCCCTAGCTCACTGTTTGTGTAACGTGCATATTGCTTATTGTGTGTTCTTTGCATGTGGAGGGGTGGTGAACATCTGGAGGGGGAGTAGAGAGGAACTGGGGGGGGGGGTGCAGTGTCTGGGTTTCATGATGCCAAAACAACGTTGTTGCTTTTCTAAATGCTGCTCTCATACACACACTGTGTGTACCTACAGTATATTGAAACTAGCATCAGTCAGAGCAGAGTGGGTTGTATTTGTACTTCTGCAGACTAAACATGTAGTCTAATCTCTCTCTGGCACCATCTGACTATGTCATAATGCTTGTTCACTTGTTATAAATGGGCACTGCTCTCCTGATCTATTGCTTAATTGCCACCTAATTTGCATAACAGTGCAAATTAACGACCTCTCAAATGAGCGTTCATTTTTCACAAAGTCTTTAGGAGCTCCTTAAGAGTCGGTGCTAATGAGCACAGGAGGCAGCTGGCCTGATGAGAGTTGACTGGGGGGGGGGGGGGGCGCCTAGCAGCGTCATAACAAGCCTCCTGCTAACCTTGTCTTCCTCACATGAAGTTCAACGCGGCCTCTTCCTCTGATGCCGTGCAGACCTGTGGTTTATTGTTGACCCAGAGGTGCTCGGCTATGCACGATATGGCCCGAAGTGATGATGATGATGGTGGAGGTGTTTTAGGTGACACTGACAGTTGACCGTGCATACCCATACAGCCACATTCCAGGCTCTTAACCCACTGGTCTTAAATAGTTTGGTAGCTCCCTCCTGAAATTGTATCTTTCCAACCTGTTTGTGTGTGTGTGTGTGTGTGTGTATAAGGAGTGTGACGACATTTCTTGTTGAGGGGAAAAGATGTATCGTGATATCAGGATGATATGTGAGGGTGAAATATGTCCCCACCACTTTGAAATTGTTTGTGTGGCAGTATTTTTGGGTACCTGCGTACAAAAGGCCAGCCCTGGTGAATTTAGTTAATTCTCCCTTTACATATACTGTACATATACTGTACATGTTGTTTACATTCATATGTCCTGAAAGTCCTGCTACAATTGCGACTAATCAGCTAGCATCACGGCTAATTGCGATTAACATTTCTTACCTTTCTTCCCTTGGTATATTATCTGTTCTTATGCAAAATAGTAACAGTTGTGCTTATTTACAATTATATTCAGATATTGTTGTATATGTTATCAGCCTACTTGTTATCTTAATTCAGCCTTGTTTAGGCTATAGCCTAATGCCATCCAACAATATAGGCTAATAGCTACCCTACTGTTACAATAGCTCTCTGGCTCTCTATTTTATATAGTTATATTATCTTATATTTCACTATGGTATTAACAATTCACCATACACTTAGGCCTGCTGTAGAGAAATGTAAAGGCTAGTATCGTAATCTCTTCATATTTCTCCTGTCATCCTGTATAGAACCACAGACTACACAGAGCCCATTGAATACATCTTCTTATTAAAAGACAACAAGACAATGCTATTTTCCCATTCGTTGAATATTACTTAAAAATAATGTCAAAATCTTGTGTATCTTCTTGTGTGTGTGTATCATTGTAATTTTATTATTATATTTTGTTTTTTGAGGTTTGGCCAATTTAAATGAATCTCATTTCTGGACCATTGTTTTCTTATAGGGACCATATCATTGACAAAAACAAGATTATAGAGATTATTCCATGAGTTCGTATTTTATATGAAATATTATAGGTGCAGCGTCGTGAGTTTACTGTAATTCACTGTGATTTACACATGCGATTCAAAGCACCATCATAACAAAGTGCTCCATTGCCATTTCTCTGGAGTCGAAGTCTCTTTCTCTTCAGTTAATTAGGGGCTGATTAATGATGTGTTGGATGGATGTGTTATGTTTGCCCAAGACACGGGTTCTGCAATTCACACCTTAATCAGACCATGGCGTGTTTACTCTGGCTTCTTACCACTCATGCGTGCATGTGTGTGTGTGTCTCAATGTGTGCGTATGCGCGTGTTTGATTTTGTGTGTGTGTGTATGTGTGTGTGTGTTTGATTATGTCAATCTGTGTGCATGCAACAGCATTTTGGTCAACTAGCCAGACAGATGCTGAATATTGTGAGCTGCTTAAAGAGGGAACATATGGATTGCACTCATTAAGCTGACTGTGCTCTACAATATAACACACTGATGATAGATTGGGGTACACAATCTTCCCATCTCCTTTATGGTACACATAATACCAGATTCCATTGCTTTGTGCTGGCACCTCATTAGTGAGCATGACTCAAAAGAACCAAATGGGCATATATGCATCTTTTTGCTAATTGCATACAGTTTCTCTCTTAAAACGCACCGCAAACCACATAACTACAAAAGTAAAAAGACAAAAATCATTGCGCCAGCATGCGTGCGATAAGAATTTAAAGGCATTCAACTTTAGAAAAGTGTTTATATGGCTATAGGTGTGTGTGTGTGTGTGTGTGTGTAAATGTGTATTGCACCTCCTACGTCACTTCAACTGACACATTTGATAGCCATCCTGATCAGGCAGACTACCGGGCATACCAAAATGTATTTTTGGCTCAGCACCAACAAGATCCACACATGGCTTCGTAATGTACCTCTGCCCTCCCTATTGTTATATTCTGCTGTGACACTTTTTTTTTGTGTGCCTTGTGCTCATTTATTTTAATAGATAGAAAGGTGCCGTGGGTGGCTTGTGTCACAGCAGCTGTCCCCTATGGACGATGCGATCTAAAATTCAACCTGTAGGTTCAGCAGCCATCCTGAGCCTTCCCCCCAGGGTTCAGGAATAATTTAACACTTCCATACAGCAAAAGGCTCATTTCTGTTTTCCTTATGGTTCCTAGTTTTCCTCTAGAATTAGGCAGCAGGCCTACAGCACTGTAGTGTGTGTCCCACTGGACTGGATTTGCATTACCCTTGTTTATATCTAGCTATGGATGTAGGTCTAGTAAATGCCCAGATTTCCCATTGTTGCCTTGGTGTGTGTTTCATGTGGATGTTTTTAGGGGGTACATTTGCATATTTATGTGGCATGTTCACATTGTGAAAATCATCTTTCTCTGACCCGTTCGTTTATCTAAATGTTCTGCCTGTAATGAAAGGACCAAAAAAAAAGTTTCCACACATCTCTCTCGTTCTCTCTCTCTCTCTCTCTCTCTCTCTCTCTCTCTCTCTCTCTCTCTCTCTCTCTCTCTGTTGCGCGTACACCCACCCTGTGACTCCGTTTTCAATTCTCCTTCATTCTCCTTCCTCCCCCCCCTCTCTCTCTCTTACCTTTTTCCTTCTCTCTCCCTCTCTATTTCTCCCGCTCTCTTGCTCTCTCTCAGTGAAAGGCAGAGAATACCCAAGGGAGCTGATGCAATTAAAATGCTAATCCTGTCTGTCTACAGAGAGAGGGAGGGGTGGGGTGGGGGGGCTGACAGCATGAGGGATTGCGGCTCACATGGAGAACTCGACTGAAATGGAGAACAGAGGGGGTGGGGGGCATCACTGGGCGAGGGGGTTGAGGGTGGGTGTGCGTGAAGAGGGGGAGGGGAGAACGGGTGCACGCGGGGGGGCGGGCGCTGGTGCAGGGCAAGTGGAAAAAGGGGATGCTAGCGAGAGACGAGACGGAGAAGAATAAAGCACACGCATTGATATACTGACTCCGTTTAGGGCTTATCTTTCCGTGTGAGAGTGTGGAAGACATTACAGTTAATGCACAGGGCTCCGCCGGTGACTGGGTTGTTCACCCGCACCACTTCATATATCGCGTATTGTGTCTGCACAGCGCGCCTGGTCGCTCCCATATTGGCTTAGCAGAAATGAGAGTGATTATGTATGCAGTGGAAACCCAGCTGGATACTCTGAATATTTCATAGCACGGGTTCCTCGCTCTCTCTGTGCCACGCAGGCCAGATAGGGTGGTAGCGTACGTGCATGATGTGTCTTTTATTTTAAGAGCTGTGATGCACTTTGTGTGCCTTTTTTAAAAATTTTGAAATGTTTTTTATTTTTTTATGAGCCTCTTTGAGTGGCAGAGAGGAAATGATGTCCTATAGCATTCCTAATAATACTCAGCATTTGGTCTTTGTACAACAGAAGCTTTGATACAGGTCAGACAACAGGACATCAATCCTATTATTCTAATGATGTCTTATATGGATGCTTGATTAGTGAATGTTTTAGTACATTATTTTTACCAGCATCGTTCCACTAGGCTGTGAATGCATGAGTGCAACTGTGGGTAATCAGGGCTTAATTGGAGTAATTAGGACAATGTTGGTGTATTTGGCCACAGCTGGGGGGCATAATGAGGAGGAGCTGGGGAAGGGGGGGGGCCTAGAGAGAGCCCTTGTTGCCCTCTTGACTGTTAGGTCAGTCAATGCTTCTCTGTGGGGGACCGCTGTGGCTAGGGCCCATCTTACCTGCCAGCGCCGCCCATCCCGTCTCTCCTGTTGCACCGGGAAACAAACCATCTGGAGTGGGGCAGGACACACAGACTGCCGTCTGCAAATCGTAGCCGCGCTCTCCCACCGCTGGCGATACCTTCCATCTGACGGCACTCACTCATCAAGTGTTTAACAAAAATGTCTTCGACTTGGGTCGGTGCGCGTATGGGATCTATATCGACGTGGTAAAGGAGTGTTTTGTGACTGAGTGAAGGCAGTGGGATAGGCGAATCAGGGTCATTAGTTCAGTCGGCTGGGCTCGCTGCATTCCTAAGCACTGTGGAGGGGGAGCAACTAAACAGGAATGTGCCTTGGAGAGAGAGAGAGTAGGCCTATGTTGAGGGGAAAAACAGGCAAGAAGGAACAAGGGGGGGATCAACTACCATGGGATGGGGGGTTGTGGGGGGAGGGTAAAATTAGTCTTGCTGAGAAAGGAGGGACATTTTGAAGTATTGCTTAAATTGTAATAAACAGTTCTAAAATGGTAGACAACACAACTTTGTTTTAAAAAGATTGCGTAAAAAATATATCAAAGAATGTCATCATGGCCCTAAAGCTAGCTAAGCCAAGCTAGTTCCAAGTGTAGGGATTATAGCAAACCCTTTTAAGACTCAAGTGTTGTTTCTAGGGATGTCAAGCTACCTTCAAAGTGACTGTCTTCTTCGGAGGCTCTTCTGAGAAGCTCAATGCCTCCTCAGAATGTTAATGTTGTGCTAACAACACAAGATGTTAAATGAGCAGTTCAGTGAGCCAATGCAGCCCCTTACCTTTGATGATGATCTTTGGCTAACTAACGCCACTCGGTTGCCATAGGGATTAATCTTGTCCTTCGTATTGGCATTCGGTCTCTCAAAACCCTCTAGGATTTGTACCTTCTATTGTATTTTGTTTTATCTGATTCTACATTTGCTCTCCTACAGTTGTTAGTTGTTCTTAATTTAAGAACATAAGCACTTCAAGATGTTATTTAGTGTTATTTAGTTTATTTTTCATTACAGCATGTAGTGCAAATGTTATGCTATATTTACACAAATGTGAGATATTCAATACATTCAGTATCTTAAACTCTAGTTTCAAGTAAAAGAGCCGTCTTTACACATGGAACTGTGTGTGAGAGAGAGAGAAGGGGGGCAGAGAGGGAGAGCGAGAGGGGAGGATAGCATGGCTGCAGGCTGACAGAGGTCCTGTTTTAATACAGTGGTGGAGTGGAGCGACTGATAGCTATACTTATGGCCAGTGGAGCTCACAGTGACAGCACATGCACTCCCATTACCAGTCACATGCTTCATGCACCTTTTTATTTGTCACTGGCAACCTCCCAGCTGATGGACCACACTGCCCTCTGCTGTTTGATATGGGGCACTACAAACCTATTTGCAACTCATGTTCGGCTCACTAGGAAGCCTGACTCAGTTTTGACAGTAGAGAAGCTTGACTCTCATATTCCATCCATCCATCCATCTTCATCCGCTTATCCAGAGTCGGGTCGCGGGGGCAGCATCTCCAGCAGGGGACCCCAAACCTCCCTTTCCCGAGCCACATTGGAAAGCTCTGACTGGGGGATCCCGAGGCGTTCCC
>JAODTR010000023.1:1323164-1360112 GCA_025399935.1 Amblyopsis rosae | reverse complement strand
GCCACGGAAATACGGAAATAAATAAAACAAGGAAATGTGGAAATACGGAAATAAATAAATAAATAAATGTTGAAATAAATAAATAAATACACAAAATAATGTATAAATAAATACATTTAAGAATAAATAAATGTATGTAAAAATAATTAAATAAATAAATGTATAAATGCATAAATAAATACATGTAAAAATACAGAAATAGCCTATTTTAATACAAACATTTAATTATTTTTTCAATTATTTTTATATTTATTTAGTTATTTATACTTTTAATTATTTATTTATACTTTTATATATTTATTTATTTATTTTTTATTATGGTAGTCCTGGTCCTCCATACTGGACAACCAAGGTCATGGTAATATTAAGTGGCTTTCCTTGTGCTGAGCGGAGATGCTGAGTGCCATAACACTTGTTTATTCATGTGTGCATGAGGTTCCATTTATTTTGTATAGGTGTTTATAATCACAATTTAAATCCAACGCAAATTACATGCAAATTCTAATGGCATTCATTACAAGCAAATCACTTTTTCATTAAGGTTATACATTTAACAATATAGAGTACATTGCTGTATTACCATATCAATTTTTTTCAAAAGAATTTCTAACATCTTAAATACCAGTAAAGTGCCAACTTTGAGCTGATCAAACTTTGAAACAATTGTCCTAAAGACAGAAATAAATTATCGTCATTTCTAAAGTTAGTTACCATCATGGTTCCACAGATACAGTATGTAACGTTCACTATCAGAGATACAATATTACATTGCAGTAACAAACCATTAATTATATTTTGGGGAACATCTAAATCAGAGATGATTGATTCTCAGACATGGGTCGGTAGAGGTACATTTAATATGATTCAATAGAAAATTATGTTTTAATGTTATTTACCATGTATCCAGGCTGAATGTATATATCTTGCTTGAGACTGGGACATTGTGATTGGGAACAGGTATTTCAGCAATGCTATATCCTCCTGCTTATGAAGTGGTGAACCTCCCTGTGACTGAATTAGTTGTAAGAAACAATGAAATGGTGATGTTAAAAGATCGGCATGGATGGCTTATTATTCCATTCAGAGACCCTCTGAATAGTAATATAATAAAAAGGTTAAACTTTACAAACACCAATTTTTTAAAAATGTATTTATCATAAAGTTTATTTGGACTCAGGAAAGCACACAGCAGTGAGAACATTCCTTTTTGTCTGCTTCCTTTCTGATCTCATTAGTACAGCTAAATGCATTCCTATTTGGAAATATGACCTCTCCCTGATTGTGTCAGGCACAAACTACACCAGACCATAGCTTGTGATTGCATAAAACATTCTGAGGTTTACTTGTGAAACATACTTGTTGTACTACTGTGTTGGGCTAGCTGTAGTGACATTCTACATTCATTTGAATCTACTTCTCTTCTCTTCTCTTCTCTTCTCTTCTCTTCTCTTCTCTTCTCTTCTCTTCTCTTCTCTCTGACTCAGTTAGACAATGTTTTGTTTGTGCTTGGGAGACAGTGTGAAAGAGGACAGCCTGCTGACAAAGTTCTCGCACAGCACTCGGGGGAACTCCAATCAGACAAACAAGAAGTTGACAGTAGTCAAGATTTATAGAACCACTCACTGTTGTGAAGAGGCTATCACTCCTCATAGCTTGCCCTTTGAAATTCACCTTCAATGCTTTACGTAACGTTTTGGCAAAGTGAACTTTTACCACACTGTGTTAGGGTACATTATCATGCACTGTAGAAACCCATTCCTTTACACACAAGCTCCCTATACCAACTACAGCTTCTCATCCCAGTCAATATTTGATAACCTGAACTAACATGCGCTATTGTCATTGGGTATAAAAGACTGCTTTCATCCAGTGATACATATGAATGATACAATATGTTTCCAGGCTGAAAGCAGCAGTGAAAGCCACTTAATAAAGACCACCCACAGGTTAAGAAGAAAACTGCATACCCCTGCTATCTCTGTCCTTCTTAACCTGCTTTTCCCCACCCCCACCCCCATTCACACTGAACTCTACGGGAGGGGCGGGGGGTGTTTATAGACTAAGGGGCAGTTAGGCAAACAGAATGAGGTTTCTGTAACGAACTGGCGACTGAGAGGACAATTTAGACGCCACAAAAGAGACAAGCTATAGCGTGTGTTCATGTTAGGCATGTTTATTATGAGCGCAGGGCTGCTCTGCGCCGCTAACAGGCAGGACACGGTGAGCGCGATGACTTTACCTCACGGGCCAGGCTGATTTATGTGGGAAGAGCCCTTACAGCGCCCATGGAGAGTGTGGAGAGTATTAGAGCCCCCTCTAAAAAACCCGTCACTGCCAATCATCAGCCGAGACCTCCTACTGGCAGACGTCGAGACCAATCAGGGCGCAGCTTTTAAGCCGGTGTGGTATTTTTTTACTGCACTCATGCTATTCATATAATTTTTTTTTCTGCAACATTTGTAAAGTTTTCTACATCTACATCTACATCTACTGGTGCACACACGTGCGCACACACACACACACGCATGCACAAACACACACTTCCTGTATGAGCACATAGGCAATGACATCAGCTTTGTGTGTCTGTGCAGTCCTGGGAATGTGCTATCTTCAATCTTAAAGGAACACCTCTGCTTTTCCCAGGATTCTCCACTCTCATGTTAGGTCAGCTCGCATTTCCTTTCTCGCTTCACAATTTTGTGAAAACTTTTTCAGGGTTTAGGGTTCAGGAGGTCATTCTGGATGTGATGAGGCTGAGCTGACATTTATTTATTATGCAACAATTGGATTGTTTTCAAGTCTCTTTTATTACATTCAGATTTTTTCCACCAGCATTTATTCATAGAATACCCTTTTTATTGCCTGTCCCGTTTCTTGTAGTGGTCTTTATTTCAAGGTCTTTATTTACATGGTTAATTATAGGATATGCTTTCAGTGTCTGTGTCGTCCTGAAAGAAAAATACAATTACTTAATTGTGTTCTCTCTCTCTCTCTCACTTTCTCTCTCACAATCTGTCTGTCTGACACACACACACACACACGCACACATAGTACATGTTGGAGACCAGGGTATTTTTTCCCCTAAAGTAAACATACAAGTGATGGATCTCTTTTTGGATTGTGGGAAAAACTGTTTTGACTTTCACACAAGCTTTCTAAACGGCTATTAAAAACTGTGTGTGTGTGTGTGTGTGTGTGTGTGTGTGAGTGTGCATGCATGTGCACATCTGTGCCTGAAGGAAAGAGGTACACCTCTTCACCTCTCTTCATCTTTAGTGTTTAACATCTATTCCTTTTCAAGACTGAGATTACGCCCCTTGCACTAGACACCAGTTCACGCAGGAATATACAGTAGTTTGATCATTCTCCCCTCCGGCACAGTCACCAATGAATCAGTCATTCATACAAGTCCTTTGAGTTATTGTCCATTCCCCCTGGGGTGTAAATCCACACGACGGGGGTGGTCACTGGTCATCCCATGGGGCCTTGCTGGTGTCTCTGGAGGCATTCACCTCCAGCAGATCAGTGTGAGTAGGGGGCAGGGAGCAAAACACGCAGCGCGCTGTGCAGAAATGTACAGTATTTCAGACCCAACTGGCTGGAGATTGTGCAGCTGGAGGAAATTCAGAGTGCTATGGCTCCGCTTCCGTGTGAAATAGCTGCTTAAGCCACTGCGAACAGCTGCCGGACAGAACCCCCCTCACCTCCCCACACACACACACACTCACACACACCTCCTCCTGGGGCGCTGTAAATCTCAGAGGCGGACGTAGGTGCTTGGCAACTTGCTGAAAAGGGGGTCCAAGGGAGCACAGCGGGGGTTTAGTGCAAGAGGTCATGTTCCGTGTTAGCAGGCCCGGTGCCGGAGCTCAGGGGGCTGATGTCCACCGCCGCTGACCCAGCACACACACACACACGCCTAAGGCCAGGGCGTCCACCCCAGAGCACCCTGGACGTTCACACCTCTCTTCTCCTCACCCGTCTAGATTAATTGGCGTGCGTTGAGGGTGAGGGCACCCAGGGCCGGCTGCGACAAGAGGGCTTAACTGTAGGAGTGTCGCAGGGTCACTAGAGCCATTTACTAGAACCCTACCCATATTAGGAGAGCAGTTAAATCACTCGAAAACACTAATGAATACAAATATTTGGAGAAATATCGCAAGCGGGGCTCCGAGAGGTTCTCAGAGTGGCATATGTTCTGTTGTAAATGTGGCCAAAACGACATATTGAGAAAAATTATTGAATTACAACCGCAATTGATCCCACATTTGCCTTTGAAAACCAAAACGAGAAAGCCACAGAGGGGTCTCGAGCTCTCTGTTCCTCCTCTGTCCCTCCTGAGTCAATTGTTGTGGAAGCATGGTGTCAACCCTGCGCCATCAATCACCCCCTTTCAGAGGAGGGCAGACAAGGCGGGGACCCTCCCCCTAGGACAGGGGGGTGGAAGTTCTCATGCCCTCCCCGCCACCTGCAGCCCCTCGCCCCTACAGACAGAACTCTGACAGCTGGTCTGGCCATTAGGGGTATGCCCGAGGACCAGAGGGCCCCATGCACAGCAGCAACAGCTGCCAGCCTGCTGCACCCCCCCCCCCCCCAAACACCCCCACCCAAACGCAGCCCTATATAATCTGCATTAGAGCGACGACGAGCCTTTGTCATCCCTCTGCTGCATTCCTTCACAGTCACAGCCGTGCTGCCCCCGTCATGCTTACGCTACACTTTGTGGATTTGTGTACAGTGCAAATGTGTGTGCAAGCCAATGTGCGTGTTTTGTTTAGCCAAGCTTTTGGTTTTTCCCACGTTACTCATTTAGGCGAGGATCTTTATTTTTGCACTTGACTAGCAATTATATCATTTGGGTCCCAGCGGGTGGTTGAGTTCTGTTGTTAGTTGTTGTGACGCTACATTTCACTTGGTTCACAGCCAACATAATTGGATTGTGCTAAAACCAGACTACATCTCTTCCCTGACATTATATATTGGTTTATTATTCACATTCATGCTCTTTTGTCACAAGTTATGTAGGTTTAAAAATGAATCAAGAATGAAGCACAGCGTTACTTCTGGAAGGCCATGGAAGTCCGACCTGCTCCCGTTCATCAGCTGACAGTCAGCTGATTCAACTACACCCAGCTGACTCACCCTATTGGCCCTCAAAGGAAGGAGCGTTCTTGTTATATAGTTCCCTGTCATTTTCTCTCTTTAGTTCATTGCAGAACACCTGCCACCTCTCCTGCTCCACCTTCATCTGTTTCAAGTAGTGCTTGCCCTTTCTGCTGTATCATTTTCACTGCTGCATGCTAATGATACATTTCACTCTGCTTGATCTCCTTGTTGGTATTAAACATGTACTATTGTTATATCTAACTCAGGCGTTGCATGTGTTCATATATTGTTCAGTTGGGTTAAAGCATTGTTAGATTACCTTACCTGGCTGCAATAATATGAAAAGCCCCTTGAAACCAAACTAAACCATTCCACCAAAGATACCTAGATAATTCTGCTTCATGTTCTGCTTCATGTTCTTATACCAGACAGGGGTGGCTTGACTGAAATTAATTAGTTATCTGTGTATTTAATGGAAATCATACTAAAGCAGATAGATATAATTAACTAACCCTATTTAGTAGACACATTCATTTACAGTGACTTTTAATCACATATTACGAGTTGAGTATTAAGGTGGAGGTACAATAAAAGGCAGGTATTTTGCTAAAGAATGCTTTGGGCATGTCGGGGACTGATCCCACAATCGTTCGGCTAAACACTAGCCTGCCTCTCATTTTCAGTTGTCATGTTTTTATACACACAAAGCAACAACTGCGAAAACTAAAGCTCATCTAAAAATCTACGACTTTGGATAATTCACTTATATTTATTATTAGTAGTATTATATATTTTAGAAGGTGTAAATAACAATATATAAGGATGTTTTACAATACAGTACATAATCCCAAAGGCAATATGGGGCCTATATTCCGACCAGCTCATATCTGTGTTGCTGTTTCACCAGATGGTTTAATCTAATATGACTGGTATTATGCCAGCTGCTCTGAGGAAAAGTCAACAGCCTAGACACCTGAGGGTGATACCTTACCTGTACTCTAAATGTCACTTTTCATGCTTTGATTCGACTTCGCCGTCTGTATTTACACAACAGAGCAGCGAGCTGAGAGTGTGCTTTCATTTTAAGATTACTGCTTGTCAAATGTGTGCCGGCTGAGATTACCTAATTATGACCGAGTGTTATCTGAATGAGTGTATGTGTGCATGGGGTGTGAGAGGAGATTATGCCACACTCCCTCCAGGGTCTTGTTATTCATGCACTAGTGGTGCTGCAGCGGTTCCCACACCACCACCAGCACTGAGGTGGTGCGTGGCTGCACCCGCAGCCCCACCTGTGCCGCAGCTTGTCCTAACAGAGCCTGCCTGAGCCTAGATGAAATCCATCTATCCCAGCTCCAATCAAAACAACAGCCATGGTGTAACAATGCTAGCTACACCGCTAACGTATAATTACGTGCAACTAGCACAACCAAGAATGGTATAATTATCGTGTTACCTGCCTATAAAACACACGCACACACACACACACACACACACACATGCGCACGCACACACACACACAAACACGCACTCTCACGCACACGCAAACACAAACATGCATGCTCATGCATGTACACACACACATGCGCACACGCATCTGCTATTGGGTGCACACACAAACAAACAAAAATTGCCTCACAGTTTCCTACATCGTGCAATGTTGTCATTCTGACACCATTGGAGGTGGAGCATTGGTTAAGTCCATTGATGTGTAATAGAAGCGGACTACGAGCCCTAGGCTTTGTGTGGTCTGGGCCTCTACTCTGCAGTTTGTTGCCAAGTCCACACATCTTTTTGTATTGTTTTAATGTATTTTTTTAATAGTATTATGGCTTTTGTAGATAGGGAGAATGAATGACTGGCATGGGTCTTGCCAAGGCTGGCCAATCCGAGGTCCTCCTCGCTGCCAAAATCAACAGGCCTGTTTGTTCTGTCAGCCAAGCTGTCTCTGATCACAGAATCCATCACAGAGGCCCCCAGCCCCTTTGTTTGAGGCCAGCGAAGAAGGGTGCGCTTACATCGTTGGTTATTACCGACATCTCCCTTCCTTCTCCTCCACATTGCGATGGGTACGCTGAAGGACATGAGCATAGCGAGATCCATTTCAAGGACGTCATCGTGCACAGACGAACCCTCGCAGCTGCTCCGTGTCCTGACAAAATGGCCGACCGGGGTCGCTTTATGGCAGGCTTAGCGGGTGAAAGTAAGGGTTAGGACAAGAAAAGGAGTGCATTTAGGAAAAGGGCAGCGGGCTTTCCGGACAGAGATGCAAAGGTGCACGTCACATTCCTGACAGTGTTTTGGGCTGACGGTAAGAACAAGAGGGACACTTAAGTGATGAGGTTGTAATGGAATTAGAAGGCAGGCACTGGAACTAAGTATGCAGGGCTCAACATGCCTGCAGTGCTTTATGCTGGAGGCCAACCCACCTGCCGAAATGAAGGAAACTTTAAAAAGATGTCTTGTCGCGTTACGCCGTTTGATGGCTTCTCGCGACTGCCAACACGCACGATCTCGACACATAATTAACACACCAAGCGCGTTTAATGTCCTATTTATATTTTCTTTTCAGAGTGCAACATAAAACATGGGCCGTGGGAATGGTAAGCCCAGCTAATTGTGATTAATTATTTTCCTCCACGTATCTGGGTCGCATGGGTCAAGTGTACCGGCACAGCTTCCAGCCGGCCTTGCGCTGGGAGAGTCGGTGGAGGGGGATGGGCGGGGGTCTGACAGCAGCAGACATTCCACAATGCACCACCCAGGGGCAGCAGGGGAGGGGAGCTCGCAGTAATACCACTTTTATTAAAATATATTGAAGAAAAACACCACGCCAGTCTATGGAGGTTGGGGTGGGGAAGGAGGGGCAGCTGTTGTCTAGCCCTCCTCCACCCACCCCCACCCCAACCTCCGGCCATGAACCTTTCATCCCTGCCTCTCAGTCTCAGTGCCCCCGGCGTGTTCAAACAGCTGCCCGGCTATCGTCCGTCAACCCAGCCCCATGTTAAGTTCCTTCCTTCGCCCATTTCCCTGTTTCCCCCACCCACCCCCACCCCAGGGAAAACCATGCCCCCTCTCTCCACTCGACTATTGCCTTCTGCCCACCTCGGGTGCGTTTCTCTGTGCTCTACAGACAGTGGTGGGTGTATGGAGACAACGTAATTCCCCTTCTTTGCTTCTCGTCTCTTTAGTTTTGCTCTTTATATTAGGGCTTTACCTTACGGTAAAGGCTGTGTCTTTAGGTAGGCTGTAGGCTACATCCAGTCTGTCTAAAGTACATATCTGCTGTTTATGTTGTCTCCATGTCCCATAACAACATCAAGTCAACATTTTCACAACATATTTACATTTAAAGTTAACATATTTGATGAAGTTGTTCCTTATTTATCTGACAAACTTGGATGCATAGCAATTTCCCGGCATTCTAATTAGTCAGAATGCCTGTCAATGAAACTCAATAAAAACTCAATAAGGCTGTGTCTTTAGGTAAAGACGGTCTCTTAGGTTAAGTTAAGGCTGTCTCTTTAGTTAAGGTTGTGTGTCTAGTTAAGGATGTGTCTTTAGGTAAAGGCTGTGTCTTTAAGGTTGTGTGCCTTTAGGTAAAGACTTTAGTCAAGACTGTGTCTTTAGTTAAGACTGCATTAGTTAAGGCTGTGTGGTTTTATTTAAGGCTGTGCCTTCAGGTAAAGACTGTCTTTAGTTAAGACTGTGTCTTTGGTTAAGGCTGTGCCTTTAGTTAAGGCTGTGCGTTTAGTTAAGGCTGTGTCTTTGGTTAAGGCTGTGCCTTTGGTTAAGGCTGTGTCTTTAGGTTGGTATACTTGTGTAGCGCTAATCCCGCCTGAATAGGGACTACAATGTTATTGAGGCTGACTTTATTGTCTGGCCGATTTTTACAGCCCTACCTCTGGCCCTGCTGACCCCAGTGGCCCCGGTCACTGTCGCCCTGGCAACTAATGAGTGACGGGAGATAATGTAGGGGACAGGGAAGGTCTCACATCGAGCCCAGGCAAACACCATTACCTCCCTCTGTAACAAAAGATGAGCCTGTTGCCAGCAGCACACATCTTCACATTGCTTCTTCAGTGTTTAACGTTTGTAGAGCGCTAACTGTGGCCAACATAGTGATACATGTCGATCGATGTTTGTTAGCTAGCTGGCAATGCCAAACAAATATTAGTTCAGGAATGTATGTATATATACAATACAATGGGCTGAATTATCCAGCATGCTAACAGTGCATCGCTGTTAGCGGTCTTCCCATGGCTGCAGAAAAGAGAGACAATCCAGTCATTCCAGGGTACTGTCGTGTCTTTTCCTACTCTTTAATTTAAGAGCATCTGTCAAGCCCTGCAAACCCTCAGCCATCAAAGCGGCTCTATGAGGCTGGGGTAGGTGGGTGTTTTGGGGGAAGGGGCAAGTAGGTTATGTAGAGGCTCTCTATAATGCCCCCTAACACACTTTCTGTTAGCCATCCCCCCACCAACATACCTGAACACCTGTGGCAGGTAAGGTGGACACTTGATTGGAGGATAGGAGTTTGCCAGCAGGCTACAGCAGTAAAACACAGAACGCCACTTTGACACGAAGAAGCCCTTTGGTCTTTCTGTAAGTCACTGCCCAAGAAAGTATATTTCTAATGTTTTGTAAACATGTTTTCCCAGCAGCAAAAATGTATTGGAAGATACCTTTTCACCCTGCATGGGTGGTAAGTGGATGATAACTGGAGCATTGGTGGTACACCCATAGAGGTATGGGTTTACTCTGTGTCACAGTGGAACGATAAGGCACCCGCTGGGTGTCTGGGCTGGCAGGATGCCTGCTGCCATCACCTTTTGCTTCATACATGTTGTGTTGCTCAGAGGAGAGAGAGATGGCTGCACTGTGTCATGAGATCCAGAGACACAGAGACTTCTCATGGTTTCCTCCCAATATAGCCAAGCCTGAAAAAAACACATATCTGTGCTGCTGAAGTCCTTGTTGACAAACACAAAACATAATTAAACTCTGATTAACAGCGTGTACTATATTGGATTTATAGAGCTTTACAAAATTGTTGTGGAAAACACATTTTATTGAAAAAAGAAAGAATACAAATAAATATATATATATCATTATAATAATAATAATAATTATTATTATCATTGTAATTATAGTATAAAACCCCAATATTATAAATTGTTAACAAGCAAAGCTGTAGTTTTCCAGTAAGCCCAGAAGGAAGATAAAGAGCTTGATGAGTTATTTATAGGGACAAAGAAATGCAATGCTTTCTAAACAAACAAAGTCTGCTTCATATAGGTGCCTGGTGTATTGCTGTGTGTTTAGGTGTGTTCACAAGTCAAGGTTCCCACACTCTTGTGAGCATGTTGCGACGCGGAGACCCTGGGGCCTCCCAGATGTGGGCCGCTCTCTGCTCTCTACAAACCCTTAATTACACTATTGGTTCTAATTACTGAGAAACCCTCTGTGATACAGGCAAGTGGATGCCCATTGATTTATCTCCTTTCTTTCCTCTCCATTGCACAAGCATGTATCTATGCATCCACCAGACACACTCACAATGACATAAACACATACTGCTACATTACATGCATTTTAATGATGAAACTGTAGAATGACTAGGCTACAAAAAAAAACCTAAAAAAAACCCACTGAGCATTGTATTTACCCATAAGTTCACCCATTTACCCATGAGGTTGGATGTCATTAATGGTCTAAATACGGTGTCTGGTTTACCACTAATTACTTACACTCCTCATTCATTTTTTTCCCAGGTTTACTGTGAGCTGTTGTTGATTCAACATTTGCTTAATCCTTGGGGATATACGACACAACCCCCTTCCTGCTTATCTCTGTGCTTCAGAGCTGGATTTCCCAACACATGTATGAGAAAGGCCACTACATCCTGGGGGTCTCGCTGACATGTGCTCCCATGGAAGTGCTGTTTCAACAGCTTGTTCCAATTCTCCCATTCTCTCTCAGCTCCTGTTGGACAAACACGAGCGGAAGCGTAGAAGCCCTACCGCCTGACAATATGAGCACTCGGGGGTTGGGGGAAGGAGGGGGATGGGGTCAAGCAGGAAAGAGGTCAACATAATCACGGTGGGGCTCGAGGCAGAGAAATGAGGGGGTTGGAAAGAAGGGAAGTGGGCAGCCCACGCCCTAATATATCGGGGAATTCTACCTCTTCACATGGGGTCTGTGGGTTTAATGCTTTTTACGCAGGATGGCCTCCAGCCGCAGACTGTTTGAAGTTCCCGTGAAACCAGAGTCAATCTTTAAGACTGTAGTCTTGCGAGCGTGCTGGGCTTTCTTTCGACTTTAATCTGCTTTCTGTAGAAAGTGTGTTCGACAATGGTGTCTCAATGCGGTCCAGTTGAAGGAACTGGCTTACAGGAGTGAGCTATGACATCCAGATCATTTACAATTCCATGACAAGACAAACCACATTTCAAACACCACAAGTATGTACTGGCAATTCTGCGGTAGCCTAAATCCAGAATAAACCAATGGATGTGGGGGTACTTTGTAAACAGTGATCAGATCTGACACTAAGGCAGGATATATCAAAGTGAACTGTGGTACAGCTCCATAAGTCCCCTTTTCTAACAGTGGTATGGAGGCAGAATGACTGTATTCACCTTCCATCAGTTTTGACAAAACACAAGATCATGGATGTGTGAATGCTTTAAGAAGGATAACAACTGAAGGCAAACAATGTCATGGGATGAATCCTGGGGTTACAGATTTACTACTGACAATGACATGTTCAACACAGATGAAAGTGTTTCATTTTATAGAATGAAAAGAAACTGAAATGAATTAAAATTACGGCAAGGGATATTATATTTTCATAAATGTCGACATACATAAAGGGGATGTGGTGGAGGGCCATCCATTTTACACCTACCTAGGTTGAATAAACCCATGCCTTAAAATACCATTATTATGATGCCACGGTTACAGAAACCATCGTTATTAGGCTAATATAAACATAGTTTAACTGGACGTTGCCTCACAGTCAGGCATCTTATGTAGCAAGAATGATATGACACATCTTCAGTCTTTTTAGTCTTACCGTATTTTTGGTAATCTTTTCGTTATAGAATTTAGTTTCCCGGCGTACTTCACTGAGAGCCACTCGGGTGTCCCCGAAAGTTTTCAACAGCACCATTGCTTTCGTGTCTCGCTGCTGCCTTGGTTAACAACTCAACTTTGCAAAGTCCAAACAGTGTTTCTCGAAAGCCGTGAGTGAGCCAAGCCAAGGGCTCATAGTTACCCATACTGGATTGATAGTGGCGGACAAAACCCTTTCCCCGGCTGGGGCTGCCTTGCTAACTTGGCCAACCTTTTCTCACGATGTCCACTGCATCTCTTGAAAATTACGTCTTGATTATGGCTTTGTAAATATCTGGGACCAAATCAAATGTCTTCACCTCTGTCAGTCATTGTAGGTTATTAAAAAAAAATAGCTTGTGCAGGTCGCTATGTAATTTTTCTACTTTGTACGCTCTTTGACCATCCAATCAAAGGATGTGAAAATGCAGATGCTATGGTACAACAAGGAGATGGCTGCAGTGTAGCCTTTGGTTAAAAGCAACTGTTTCATTGCTATTTATAAGGTACAAATGCCCGCACTGATTCTGAAGGACTCAAGGTACATTTCTTTCACATGGCAACATATGATATATGAAATATTATTGGATAAAAGCTCTGACATAAACATGCACTACTGGAAGCAGCGCAACCAAGAGAAAGCTTTGAAATTAAGAGAATAGACTATTGGCAATAATCTAATACATATTCATAAAACATATATATATATATAAAAAAAGGCCTTGCTGACCCTGACGGCCCACCACTGAGTGAATGCATGGTACAGTTTATTTTTTGGTCTTCTAGGTTTTCTTCCAGGCTTTCTGCACATCTCCACAGATAGAGTATACAGGATAAGATAAATAGTAGCTCTAAAATGTTGTAATGGTGAAATACTGTATACTGTATGTAGTAGGGTTGTTGAAGGTCTCTCCCTGCTGTCCACACAATTCTGTCCACACAACGTAAGCTGGAAAGACTCCAGCCTACCCCCATAACTAAACTAAAGAAGTGAGTAAATGAATGGGTGCAGAAGAGACAGAGACTCTGACTGTGTTGAGTGAAGCATCTGAACAGGTGAGGGCTTATTGCTACTGTTCTGTTCAACTCGTTAGATTTCTACTTATTTGAATGCGTGGTCGTTGCTGGGCACATGGTGTTGTTCTCACAAGGTCTAAACTATACTTTAACAAGGATAATACCTTTACACATCACTGTGTTAGCGGTCACTGCTAAAGAGATAGCTTGATTAAAACCAGCAGCAGCTTTTAAGCAGCTCTCCAGATAGACAGGCTACTCCTGATGACATGCTCTGTGTCCACCAATGACTTAAAGACTCTGTCTCTCAACTTGGCATGCATAGCACATCCAAGGCTTCATTACAACCAGTATAGACCCAATGCATCTATAATAAAGCTATTCTCCAACATATGAAGTCAGTCTTTCCTGGACACATAAGAATTTTTATATCCAAGTGACTACCACCGAACCTCTGTCTTTGAGGTTTCATGAGAACAGTGTTCTGAGCAGTGTGTCCCATCTAAGGACTGCCTGTAACTCCAGATGCAGACGGCGGGCCGTGTGTGTTTGTTTATGCTGCTGCAGGAGGGGAATGAGTGTGGGAAAGGCTTTTTTTCCCCTCTCCAGAATGGGGATCGATGGGGGAGAGATAAGAGCGCAAAATGGCCTTGGTTGAGCATGCATGAAAACCATTGTCGGGTGTGAGAACTTGATGTTTCTCCATAACATGAGTGGCAAGGTCACCCCTGAGAACGGTGTTTATTCCTCCTTATTTATCTCTGCCTTCTAGCAGCGTGACAAAGGACAGTTCTCTGCGTACGCTGAAGAATTTTGGCATCGCAAGAATTTTGGAATCTTAGCAGCGTGCCCGTTTGGGATGATTCCCATTGGCCTCTGTTAGCGTGGGAAGCAAGGGCAGAGATAGGAGCATGTGGGAGAATGTGTGCTATCCATGGCTGAGATGCACACACCGTGAAATGTGTATCTAGCGGGACCCTCCAGAGCCTATCATTAACATTGAATGAACATTCAAAGTACAGTTGGGGGGTCACTGAAGCCAAAGGAGAACGTGTGCCAGCAATAAACGTTACTAAATATGATGGTGGAGGATTTAAAGCACCAGGGAACAATAAGCAGGCCTAATGATTAATTTAAAAACTGGTGCCCGGTCATGTGACGCTTTAGAGCCTTTCTTTCATACTCATTTAGGGTGTCGGCCATGGCAACGGACTGTTGAGGCGTGTTTACTCACCTTGTTATTGTTGATCTCTTTTATTTTCAGACTGTAGCAGCTTTGCTATCAGCAAACTGATTTGCAGCCAGAGCGGATTACGATTTCTGAAAATTTTGTTTTATAGCCAGTTTTGCTGCCTGTTGGCCTAGTGCAAAATATTTATGTGAAAATACTGGAAAATAGTGATCAAATATATCGTTATGTAGTGATGTAACTTTGTAACTGTGTAACTGTGAACAAGATCCTCTTTATTCTTTGTCTTTTTTTAAATATTATACAATTTACATACCGGGGCAAACATGTACCACAACGACATTTGGACCTTTGGACAGGACAGGAACACATGGTGTATGACAGACACAGCCAGATATCTCTCTGATGTCTCACCAGCCTCCGGTGGATGAACACAGCCTATCCCCTGGAACCGACTGACAGCATGGGCTAGCTGTGTTAGTCAAGGTCATAAACCTGGTCTGATGTCTTTCCTATGTATTAGCAGTGCTGTTATGGTGCACCACCTGTGGAAGACATATTTCATTGCCCCAGTGCCTGAAAATAGACATGCCACAAGGCCCCAAACCCGGTTGATATATAGGCGGGATTGCGATTAAGGCCATTTTGGATGGTGTGGCAGGATAAAACACATCCAGGCCTGATATGCATAATTCATTGATTGGGTTGCATTTCTCTCTTCTCTCCCAAATCACATCAATGTTGAATGAAATAAGAATTGGTTTCATAACAACAATCTTGTATCCATAGGTTAATAAGCCCAATTGCTTTCCTATGCAATTCTGTTTTTCTCTCTAAATTCCTTTCTCTAGTCATTTGTACCCACGAGAATGAAGATCATATGATGTCAGCGGATGTAGTGTTATACAAATCTGGGGCAATCTGAGAAAAAGTATATAATGCCTCTGGGAAATCAGTGCCACGTATCTGGTGCCAACCAGCCAAAATGTTGTCTTACTAGTATACAGCCACCATCATATACTGTACAGCCAGGTTGGTGTTCCAGGGAAGTACTTGTTGTCAATACTGGCCTGTGGTCGGCCAGTGGGCACGATGAAGGTGGGGAAGCTAGAACAGGAAGTAGCCTGGCTTTCACTAGTCACATTTGGCAGCAGGGTAGGAAGCAAAGTCCATTAGGAGATTGGCTAATGCTTAGATACTGTCAATATAGTTTGTTCAAGTTAAGGTTTGGCCTTAATATCATTCTCAACATGGATAATTGCAAGAGTTGACAACATGAAATGAAACAGGAGTTATCAAATGTATATTAGTTAGTAATGGTAAGGTGGTAAACTTCTAGTATACAGTAGCACCCACAGAAGCATGCATTTACACTTCACTTTCTCCACATTGCCTTGAATAAATCATGAACTCTCCCGGCAACATTTTAAAACGGAACATCTGGTAAATATAACTAGTCCTTTGTTACTGTCTCAATCTGTCCAAATATTTTTGATACTCTAACATAGTGAAGGACATCAATGGAAGGATGCGGTTCTATATAAGGAACAAGGTCTCCTGTAAGAGGGATACCATTACTGTACTGTACCTCTTGGGAATCTATTGCGTTTCACCCCTGTAGGCATCATTTAAATCATAAGCACTGCGCATATATCTGTCTTATACGAGCCAAGGCCTCTGGGAAGTGAACGTTAGATGCAATGATAAGATAAGACAGTAGCTTGTCTTTACCTGATGCCTCATCTATGTCCTCCCACCACACGATCATAATCTCCCCCTCATCTCATCTCATCTCAGTATCAAAACAGTGTTCCCTCACACAGAACCCAACGCTGTCTGTGCTTCTGCTGCTGCCTCCGCCGCCATGCTATTGGAGGACTTACCGGCTAAGATGGCAAGCATCTCAAATGTCATCTTTACGGGCAAGATCGAGAGACAACGAATTATGCTTCTGGGAATCAGGTTCAACCACTGCTTTATCCATGTCTCCGGATCAAGCTTTAATGAGGGCCTTGTCTCTGCCTGGTGGCAAATATATATCACCTTTAACAAGAACACATTCCAGCGCAAACAGCATGGGAAGAATAGACGGGGGAGAAAGTAAGAGCAGGATATTGTTCTCACAGAGAGACAGGGGTGGGGGGGGGGGGGGGTGGCGAGGGAGATTCGGTGAGAGAAATGCAAAAGACAGTACTGTAAGACTGCGCGAAGTAAAAGGAAGAAAGGGCCAGCAGTAATAGAAAGACATTCTTCGCCAACGGTGAGTGAAAGCAGCGCAGATACAAACTGAGCGAGCAGAAGTAGTCATAAAGAGGCTCTGACAATGGGAGAATGGGGACATATGCGCTGTGTACGCAGGCCTGCAACGCGGCCGTCCTTTGTGGTGGCATAGAAACACCCAGACCCACCCCCCCGTGTGTGGTCTGCCCGACCCTCGTCTTGGAGGAGCGCGCACATCTCGGAGACACTTAAGACGGCCCTCTCTCTCTCTCTCTCTCACGCACATGCACACACACACATTGGCCTGCTAAGAGAACGGGAGCGGCGTGAGAGAGGTCCAATCAACAGGGCCCGTTTGATCCAGCCGCGGGCCTGCAGCCTGCCAAGTAGCCTTTTGTTTTAAGGAAGACACCGCGGTCGTCTCACAGACGGCCGTCTGCCCGCTGCTCTCAGTTGCAACGAGGGACATCATTCACACGCCTGAGAGGGCGTCTGAGAGAGAGAGAGAGAGAGAGAGAGAGAGAGAGAGTGAGAGAGAGAGAGAGAGTGAGAGAGAGAGAGAGAGAGAGAGAGAGAGATGACAAGACAAAGAGACATTGAGAGAGAGAAAAACAAAGAAGCATATAAATTAAAGCTACCAATTTTTTACTTTGACCCACCCACTCATTGTGATAATGATTTTATACAGATTGCAGGTTAGATTAGAAAGAGGTGTCTCCTCAAAGCTATTCCACATGGTCCTGACAACCCCTATGGAAACTGGACCAACTACTGGGAAGATATTGAAAGACTGAGTTGATTAATCTTTCTGAAATATAGTGTTAGTTAATCTAATAGATTTCATATTGTAAACACATTGGACCAGATTATTGGTGTATTTATGCGTGTATATAGGCAATTGTAGCCTATAAATCTTGTATATATTTGGGAATGTCTACAGTAAAACATCACAGTGCCAGTCCACTTCTGATATCATAAATATGGCATGACAAATATGATTAGGAATCCAAAAATACACACGTCAAAAATGTTTGTGGCATTTCCCAGTAAAAAGTGACCAGGGGAGGGCTAACACCAGAGTCCAACATTTTCTTTTGTACAGCATGAACTATGAATTCACATGCCAAAGAATCTGTCCTGGCTCAGAATAAAGCTGTCTCATTTAACATACCCAAAGACCTCACCTGACCCTCACTACACACTAAGCAAATATGCCAGCACCTCAGTTCCACACAAAGCGTTTCACACAGTTTTAAAAACCGTTTGGACTGCTATTGACATGAAGAAACTTTCTCTGTTCTGCCTGTTCATTTTGCAGTCTTGCAGCCGTTGGGCAGTAGACAACTATGCTAATCTTAACGAAACACTATTTTGTTGATTGTGAGGCTGGTTTAGTCACTTGCATGGACTCTTCCTACTTGTGCTAAGTCGACATTGAGCCCTGGATAAGGTGAAACCAGGATGCTTATTTCCCACAGTTGGGGCTCACGCAGCAACGGCTAGATATCTGAGACTAATCACTCATTAGATGTGTAATGCGGGCCGAGGCCAGCATAGAGAGACAGGGTCAGTGACAGCTGTTGCTACTATGTCTAATGGAGGGATTCCAGGAACATACACACACGACTACAAAGGAAGAATAGGGGATTGTAGTTTTTTCTAGTTTTTTCTTATCCAAAGCCTTACTCTGTTAGTCAGCACTGGGAGAGAATGAGACATTAAACGTCAGTGAGTGCAGAGATGAGCATGGATGACAAGACAATGAGGAAGGATGCCACTTTTAAGGTCAAGTCAATGTTCTCTCTTTCTAGTATTTCTCTCTGGAACTTTAACGTTTAACATTTCTTCTTTTTTTTTCTGTCCGTCATTTTTTCATTATCTCTCTGGAGGTCTGATGTTATGATGTCCGAGCTTTGTCTACAGATTGGCCTTGGGTTTAACCACAGCCGCCTGCATGACGTGGCTCAGCTCTAAGCCACGCTGAGGGGTTTGTGGGCAGCTTTTAATGCAACACCTGTCAGGGCTCAACTCTGGCCACTCTGCAGGACTTTGCATGTGCAGCTGTGGTCCCATTTGAACCCCTGCCAGAAAGACAGCTCAGTGGTGTTTGACACCACCCAAAACAATGAACGCATTTCCAGTGTTGGTGCCCAAACTTGAGCAACCTGAGGAATATGGAAACCTCTAAGCTGTTATTGCACATGCTTGCACACTCTTTTTAGGTTAGGTTGAATTGTGAGACTGTGAGCAACAACCAGGGCTCACAATTTGCTACAAAAGGTAGAAATTGTAAACTGCCTTTATTTCTTTCAAACCCTCTTTTATAGCCTATTTACCCATAACACCTACAGTACATACAGTACACATCTAAGGATCAAGACATAAAAGAGGGTGAGAATGGGAAGAAAAACTAAAATGTAGACGTCTCAAGGGAGCAAATTCGACAGACAAATAGTTTTAAATTACTATTGTAAATGGTTTGCGTAGATGTCCACAACGTTTAGTTTTTTTTCCTTCTTGAATGGAAAATATGCATGGCCCCCAGCACCTCTGCCTGGGAGCTGTGGCCTCTTGTGTTGGGAACATAAGAGTGGTTAATGTGACTGGAGGCCTTTGGAGCTCTGTGAATGTCCATTTATAACCTGATTGGTCTAAACAAGCAGAGGAAGTTGCACTTTCCCACAGTTTCACGGGAGGCATGACCGCTCCCTGTAGCTTATGACTGCATGGAAACTTCACTCCCACTATGGACGCATCGAATGGACAAGGCCATTGGACCATGTCAGCCGCAAACTGACTCCTTCTGAATCTGATTAGCCAAATCCAGACCAACCACGCTTGGTGAATGTGGTTAAACTGTAGTGGTAAACTGTTGTCGACTCAAACAATAGTGACATGTATTTAATCGTGCTGGAGGTAAACATTAGTAAATAAAACAGAGTTTAGCTTTAAACAATGGCAACATGATCAGGTTTCCTTCACTACAGTGTGGTGTTGAGGTAGACCAGATCCATTAAGGGATCATTTCAGTTGTTTTCCACTCAAAACTTATTGAAATGTTGTATCCCATAATTTATTATGTGGCGTAGCAAAACCTCACTGACATACATACATACTGATTAAAACTTTGAAACCACGATAAGCTGTAATGCACCAGTCCTTTGATTTGGTACACATACATGCAGTAGAATCCTCCCACCACAAGGGGTGATGTGAGTGGGAAGGAAATTGTAATAGATTTCCTTCAGACTGAATAATGGCAATCCAGACCTATTTTATTAAGTCTTAACAAATGGGTAAATGTGTACATTAACAATGTCTAACAGTGCAAAATATATATTTAATACATGTATCAATTGGATAATATAAAAGAATTGCCCAAACTTGTTTCATCCCTTGTCGTTTATTTTGTTTTTTGTTGCCAGCGAGAATGACAGCTTGACCCAGCTGCACCCTGAAACCCCAGCCGTCTCTCTGCCCCCGGTAACCCAAGATGCCCGCCACCTGCTGCCGCCCAGTTGTGCAGATTACAGCAGGTTCACTTTCTACAACAAAGCCTGGCTGACATCCACATCAGTCCAATGGATCCCAGCCAGCCAACCCCAGCCCCCCTGCCACCCGCCCCTCATTGTGAAACCTCACATGCTGCTCATCTGCATGCCTCAAAACTGTTCCTTGTAGTGGATATCTTATTTCTACCACCGCAGTTCAGGGTGCTGTGTTCAGGTCTGTGTTCTTTTCTCTGGAGGTCGTGACCTCTGTGTGTGGGTGAGTGACAGGTAAGAACAGGGTCCCTTAAGGGGACTTTCCGTGACCCCACTGTGCCACTTCAGCGTCATTTACATGGTGCTGTGATGTGGTCAGGCTTGCGTACGGATGGGCAGATTGCATTACAACCACTTCCCAAAAGCCTTGTGTGTGCTGGATACATTTCACGAATGTCATTGTCACATTTGCCAGCAGTACGCTTTGATGTTGGCTTTTAAATGCTTGTACTGTACGTCACCGTGTAATTTCCCAAGCTAATCCCAACCATTTAGAACCTCGCTGTGTTTCAAATGATGGCACGTCTACCCTCCAAATGACAAATTTGTTCCTATTTCCAAACGTCTTCGTATTTAGACAGGAGAGGAAGGCAGATGGAACCAGCCTTTTCTCGAATCTGTTTGGCGGGCAGCTGTGGAGTACAGACTCCAGTGTTACCATCCAGCTGGCTCTGGCTCGAGCTCTGGGAACCAGCGAGTGAGGCTAACGTGCTCTTAACGCCACCACCCGTCCAAGCACACGCTCACAAATGTGTTCACGGCCCCGCTCTCCTCTCACCACACTATTTCTTTATTCATTTCTGTCCTGTTCTAAACACACACATGTAAAGTATATACCGAGATCGCATTCAATCGTTCTCAGTGTTTAACTTTTACCTTCCTGGTTAGATGAATCTGTGACCATGATCTGGGCTTTTCTCCATCTATCTCAATGTCATGTGGTTCTGGGTTCCCACATTACAGAGAGCTGCATGTGGTGTGGGCTGCATGTTCTGTTTCCTGCAGATTAACGCTGTACTCCACTCTCTCTCTGCTGTGAGACTGACTCATGGCAACGTAAATAAACGCTCCCCACTTTCAACAAACCTATGCGCCCCCTCCTCTTCAAAACCATACCCCTGATCCTGTCTGGGAGTGAGGGAATTCCACCAGGAGATCTAACCTCCCCTCTCTCTCCTTCCCAGATCTCCAGCTTGCCTTCCCACAGATGCCCCGGGCTCAATTACTTTGATTTCCCACATTTAAGAGGGACTAAAAAAAGCATCTTCAAATTGCAACCATAAGTCCTCTCTCTCTTACTGCCTGTCTTCCCTCAGTTACTTATGCACACGCGCACGCACTCCGCACTCATGCACGCACGCACACGCACACGCACACGCACACGCACACGCACGCACACGCACGCGCACACGCGCACACGCACACACGCACACGCACACGCACATACACGCACACTTACAAGCCCATTGGGCAACTTCAAACCTCTGGTGAGAAATGCGTTTTATTTCACATTTCACCAGTCATTAGTACACGTCACCAGTAACTTTGTAAGATACAAATAGCAGACAGGAGGGGTAAGAGTAAAACAGAGCCTCTAGCAGACTGGTTGACTGCACCAGGGGTCAGAGGTCAGTTCCCTGAAGAAGCGTGAGCTGGACTCCATACCACAGAATCAAACGGATCTACCTAATGAAAGCACGTCCTGTCAAGGCTTGCAGGGTGGTGGAAATCTGTTCCAATTTGTTCGGAAATAAAAAAAAAACAATAACTGAGAAAAACGCTGCGTTTCATCTTGGCGCAATCGTGCGGCTGGGTTGCAGGCAAATCCAGAGTTTATGAGCTCCAAGATCGCACATGGGGACCTTACTATTGCAGGGTGGTTCGCGTTGCATGCTGCATCTTGCCTGCGAAAGCTCGTCAAACCGGCTCTCTGCCATGTGACAGAAAACTGGGGCAACGTGATCCCTGTGTGATACACTGACAGAGCCTCATTGACACTTGTCCCAGCAGTAAAGGAGGGAATGAGGCGTGATAGTACTTCTTGAAGAAAGCCGTATAGAAGCTATACGCAGGATCATTTACAGTGTGACTTGAGTTTTGAAGGACGCATGACTAAAGCCATTCTCGTATCTGCCTCACAATAAAGTGCACCCACATGTGGGTCCAAGCATGTGTGTGAATGAGGTTTTCAGAGCACTTCACAGCTGCTAACCGGCAGCTAGCTGACTGCTACCTGTATGATTAACGTAGGAAAGTTCTCTTTAACTTAAATGTACACTGCTTTACTGAGTTAGAGCCCTCTGAAGCACACATTTACTGTGCTCACTGTTTTCATTGTAGGAAACACAACAGTGACATCCCATTAAGGGAAGGGCATTAAGGGCATTAAGGGCATTAAGGGAAGAGGTACGGAATGAGCGCATGGGAGTAGAGAAGAGTTTCAAAACCAAAACAACAATAGTTTAACCTCTGGGGCAATTTTGGACATGGAGGGTGTTATATTCAACTGAAATATAATGACATATTCAGTTAATGTTGTTATATGGTAGACCTTCTGCCTAGTTAGGTGTACATGAGGGCTGGGCGTGAACCGTAGAAAGATTTGACGTCTTGGGATAAAAGCATGCTGCCTGAACTTGTAGCCACAGCGAACCTGTCACTAATGCCAATACTTCCCAGTCACACATCACCGCCTCTAAAAGCCGTCTCATGTCGCCAGCTGTTAGACAAACGCACAGTTCTTAAAAATATTTAGAGTTTGCCATGGACCATAACGTACAAAAGAATACGGCCTTTGGCGACCCATTCATATCGCTCTGGCTGAAGTCTAAACGTTACAATAACACACACTGCATTAGCATGACAAATTATTCCAGAAGAGGGAAAGGATTTAAGAATGATGTAAACAAAGCAAATATGTAATTTTGGGGAAGGGGAATTTTGTTTGATGTTGGGGTTTATATCAAATAGCTCTTTATAATATGAACTGGACTAACATCAATGCGGTTTAAGTGCCTGCTTTAGTCTTAAGTATCTAACGCATTAACACCTAGAGGTGCCTTGTTGAAAGCAAAACATAGACTGTCTGCACAGAAATTGAACAGGACGAGGCGTAAAGTGTCCCTTTAAAAGATTCATTGTGTTAACGATAGCGGTTATCAGCGTACTTTATTTTGCCATGGGAAAAAAATGTCAGGTTGTAAAGTATCAGTTTTTAAGTATCAGGCTATGCATAAAACATGTCTGATTAGATCATGACCAAACACCACCAACGGCCCCAGCGAATACATGGAACTGATAATGAACCCTGTGTGACACTATTCATGCTTACATTGCTTGCGTGTGTGTGTGTAGAAAGACAAGGGTCACATCTCATCTCTACGCCCTTCATGTCAGGGGTTGTGAGAGAAATGTTTCACCCCTATTTCTTCTTCTCCCTGTATACTTAAGGCGGAGCCATAAATCACAACGGCAGCCACATCTAGCCCAGGGACGATGTTTAGACAACAGGCGGGAACATGTCATCCTCCCATCATGCAGTGTGCTTTTCTGCCTGGAGGCATAGGGACACAGTCAGTAGGTACACAAGTCACGCCAGCCATGATAAAACCTGGACCAGTCTCAAGTGACAGACACAATGACAGCGGTGGCACACGCACACGCACACGCACACGCACACACACACACACACACGGACACACTCACGGACACACACACACACATTCACTCACGCACACGCACACACGCGCAAGTGCACGCATACACACTCACACACACGTGCGCGCACACACACACACACACACACACACACACAGCCCTTGTTTTTTTTTCTATCTTTATTACTCCAGGGCCAAAAGCAACCCTGTGCGTCTCTCTGGGGCTTCGTCAGTTTTTGGGAAAAAAAAAAGACAAATAAATGACCTAACCCCAAAATGACTGTGCTTGTGTGGGAGAGTTCAAAATGCCCCAAAATAGAGCATCTAAGGCCTTAAGGAATGAGGGTCTGTGTTGTGTCACCATACAAGGGCCGAGAGTTGCTTTCCCCAGTGCCCATGTGCTGCCCCCTTGCCCACCACCCCCTCCCCACCTCACACACACACGTGCATGCGCGCGCACACACACACACGCACGCACACGCGCACGAGCACGCACACACACACACGCATGCACACAAGCACACACACGCACACGCGCAAGCACACACACACGCACGCACGCGCACGCACACACACACACACGCACGCACACGCGCACTCGCACGCACACACACACACGCATGCACACAAGCACGCACACACGCACGCACGCGCATGCACACGCACACGCGCACGCACACACACACGCACACACAGACATATTACAGCCTGTTTATTGTATAGTTTAAGACATATATGTTCATATTTGTAGATATTGCACCCATTGTCTACAAACTGTATTTGCTTTGTATTTGATGATGCTCAAGCACATGTCTTCATTACACAGATAAGTGCTCTGGCATACGGACATGAGCTTTCCACGCGGTGGAACGTTGTAGTTGCATCAGTAACATGATTGGCTGTTAATTAGTGTCTTTAAGCTCTTAGGGAATAATCTGTTACGTGATTTGTGGAAGAAAATGAGCTGCAGCAGAATTTCTAGTCTTTGTATGGCTGGTCAGAGACTCCCACAAACCAGCCTGGCTATGCATATGCACAATAGATGACTCATGAAGACACACACACACACACACACGCACAGACAGTCAAAATGTTTCATCAATGTCTGTTTCTTATTTCCAGTAATCCCCTGTGGTGTCACTTCTCCCACCCAGTGTGGGGGCGTGTGGCTGCACACACTCCAGAAGCTCTCCCTCACATACACACACATAACATTTGAGGAGATATTTGTCTCTGTGTGTGTGTGTGTGTGTATGTGTGTGTACATATGAGCGTGACCATTTAGAGTATATGGGTATGTGTGTGAGTTGGTGTGTGTGCGTGTGTGTGCGCGTGTGTGTGTATTTGTGTTTTTGTGGCCACATATGAGCTGGTACTGTAATATGTGTGTGTGTGTGTGTGTGTGTGTGTGTGTGTGTGTGTGTGTGCATGTGTGTGTTTGTTGCCACATATGAGCTGGTACTGTAATATGTGTCTGTGTGTGTGTGTGCGTGTGTGTGTGCGTGTGTGTGTGTGTGTGTGTGTGTGTGTGTATTTGTGTGTTTGTGGCTATATATGAGCTGGTACTGTAATATGTGTCTGTGTGTGTGTGTGCATTTCAATTTGTTACGAGGTAGGACAGTGTTGAGTCATTTATTCAGTCAATGCTTAACTACCAGTCACACTGGCCTTAAGAGTGGAGTCTACGTCACATAACAACAGAATGCTGCAGGTTGAGCCAAACTGAGACTCAGGTAGAGGATAATCCTGTGCTCCTGGATCCTCTAACTAACCCCCTCACATCACCCACCCACCCAGACGTTTAGCAGTGCTGGCACGCAGTGGGAACAGTCAGGCCAACTTCTATGGGAGACCTGCGTTTCATTTGCTAAAGCGGACCTTTGCCAGAATCCACCGAGAGAGAGAGAGAGAGAGAGAGAGAGAGAGAGAGAAAATGGAAGGGAGAGGGGGAGGAAGAAAAGCTGTGAGAGGGAATGTGTGCATGATGAAGCTGTGCTGTTTGATGTGCGAGATCTCCCGATGTTTGTGATCGTCTGCATGTAAGAGCCAGCACTGTGCAACTGCTGTGGAAAGGGAATTGTGCAAGTGGCTATTTGGTTTCTGTGTGTGTGGGGGAAGGGGGGTGGGGGGTGGCTTTGAAACAGGGAGCATTTAACAGTCTGTGCTCGCCTGGCACAGGATTGGCCCCACAAGCATGGGAGAGTCCAACGCTCTCCAAGATTTCTCAACCAGGAATAAAAGAATAGAAAACAACAACAAACAACTAGTTCTTGGGGAGGTGTGTTCCACAAATTCACAATGAAAGGAAGAACATCTTGTGCTCCATGCATGAGTGCTTGTAGTTTGCATGTAGGACGGTATTAAAACCCCCCAAAACAATCTTGTAAAAACTCAAATCAAAAGAAGAACATAAAAAAAAGAGAAGCTGTGATTTGCGTCAGCGTGTGTTGAGGCTTGCGTATCGGGTGTGTACCAGGGAGGAGAGTGACAGGTAACGGTGTGCGAGAGCTGGTTTTACTGGTTCTACATTGGGTGACACGGGAGTCAAGCCGAGGCCTGCCCTCATCCAGTCAGCCCGGTGGGAACCTGAGCGGTGCTCTGCCCCGATGCTTACCCGCCTGGCTGTCGGCGCTGGAAGATGTTCCCAACCTACTCATCTGTTTATTATTTTCCTGCGAGGACTTGTGTTGCAAGAGTGGGTGGGGATAGGGGGGGTATGGAGGTCAACGTGGAAGGAATATTATCCCACGTCTCGTTGTAAATGCCTCGGGAGACTCGGATGATGGCTTTTTAAAACAAACTCATAAATGTATGTGAACACACTAGGAACCAGGCGTATTCTGGTGGATGCTGTGGTTAAGGCACTGCCATGTTGGCGTAAACACTAAAACCTTTATTGTAACAGGAGAAATCTGTTTTTTTAGGCCCATGGCTGCTACAGAACATATTGTACTGTGGGTGGTTTTGCGTGATGAACCGAACATAGGATGACACGTACCCCGGGCTACGAGAGACAGAAAACAAAACTACAAAAGAAATAGAGAGCAAACGAGAAAAGAGACATTGACATTGCGCATAAAAGGCGTGGAAAAAGATACGAGCTTACATCACATCCTTTGGCATACACTGGCCCATTGTAAACAGTAAACAGTTTGGCTGCATACTGTATTCCGAACACCGATAGTTTGTTTGTATGACTGCACGGGCCATTACTCATTAGTTTCAGTGCAGCACAGTGAGTGTGTGTAAGGCATTTAACGATCTGGTCTGCTGACAGTCTCACAGACATGCAGTCTTGGTGCCTTGGGAAACTGTGTGTGAGCGAGGGGAGGAATTTATTGGCTATGCCGCCATTTGTGTCCACTAATGCCCTGAGGGCTTCTGGGTAGAGTTTGGTTTTGTGTTGCTGAAGAGTGTGGGCATTGGACTCACCTGACCCCTGACCTCCACGCAGCCTCTGGAGGAAGGTCATTTTGCTGAGAAAAGTGAGACCCTCACACACACACACACACACACACACAGCCCTCTCGATGTCACATTCCTAGGGATATGTTTCCCATCAGGGCCCAAATACATCACTGTTCGTTCCTGGAAAGCGTCCAGGAAGTGGGCGATCACATGATGGTGGTTCAGCCATAGTGCTCAGGGCACAGCCGACCTCCAGCGGACGGCACAGCTAGGCCTTTCTGCCCAGGTCAGGGAGCCAGAGACGAAAGGTCTGGGCTCTCTCATAGGTTTCTAGTGGCTCTCATGCCATCACAAATACTTGGTCTGTTTATTCTTCGTGTACCTAAGGCTTACTATTATAGAGCATATTTTCCATGACATACTATATACTTTGGTAGAGCATTTTGTCAGATGCCCCCACCCCTTCCTTCTACACACACACACAGGTTCACTTAATACAATGTTTCTTGGGTTATCTGATCGCAAATGGACTTCTGAAAAAGAGAATGGACCTGAAACTCATACACACACACGCACACACACACACACACACACACACACACACCACACCTTATTATTATTATACAAACTAGCAAAACTATTTTATTTGGTTTTATTACATCAGTAATGGCTAAACAAATAGGCAAAGTGTTACGTGGTTACAGTGATGGAAACAATTACAATAACTAATGTGTTGCTCTCCCATTAAATATTCCACTTTGAAAGTCCAAAATGTAAATTTAGTTAAGTTACTGTAACAATACATCCTTCTTGTCTGCATTTTCTAACCCTCTGCCTTTATCTCACTTCCTTGCTTTTGAGTTATGCACATATACATACATACATGTACATGCACAATCACATTATTTGTTTTCACTGATATGCTGTCAATTGGCCAATGAACGATTACGTGACTCATTATTATTTTTCCATGACTGTAGGCGGTATGTGTGAACAACAGCCGATGTAGCGCAACCCTTTTTCTTATTCGTAACAGTGGCCGGAGTGCTTCTTTAGAATAGCGGTTATGTGGGGGTGGCTGTTTCTCAAGTGGTCAAGAGAGGATAGTCTAAGAAAAAAAGACACAACCTAGATTCATTATCTAAAATATGTGCATACACATTTTAATGGTGATCATGGATGTTTATATGTTTTTTATGGTTTAAGATAATAAGATAAATGTTTTCTTTTAGGGTCACAGCTCATATCGCTTACCGTAAAACAATACTTTAGACTAGAGGAATACCTGTCCATCATAAAGCTTTGCCATCAAGCAAGCAAAACCAGGCTGCGCTCAGACAAGCAAAACTAATGTATAGCAGACCGTGGTGTCACTACCCCGTGGGACCAACACGAACACAGTTTAGATGGTGTGATGAGATAGAAGGGAAAGATGGAGAGAAAACAAAGCGGAGGCGATAGAGGGAGGAAGTGTGAAAGATAGGTGTATCTTTTCACCCCATCTCTTTGGCCCTCGCTCTCTTTCATATACAAAATATGTGCGTGCACAGTGGGTGACAATGAGCAATATGCAGGGTAGACATTTGGACAGAACGACCTCAGGGTTCACTTGACAGCATTAGTTAAAGACAGATAGAGTTAGAGAGGTAAAAAGAGAATGATATCAGAAAGTGAGTGATAGAGGCCAAATAAGAGAGGCGTGTTTGTGTAGTGATTAGGCTGAGCCAAATGGAGATTACCAACAAAGACATCTCTTCAACTGGGAACAAATCTATGAACATCTTTTCACGGTCAATAGACAAAGGCATTCTTTTGTTTGACTGGCAAAAAAAAAAAGAAAAAAAGCCTTGGTGGATTCAAAAATGTGGTGTTAGATTTATCATTGGCCTGCTATGGAGCAAACACAATGATCAAATATGCCAACAGGCTCAACAATGGGAATATACTAAACAACTGTGTGTGTTTTAAATCAAAACCCCTTCTTGTTATGATTGTGTTTTTCAGAGAATAACATATTCAATGTGATTTGCTGGCAGACAGGCAGACTGGCAGCTCGATGTGATTCACTGGAGCATAAACAACAATGTGGTGTCTCCATGGCTAAGGACAGCATCTGGACGTATGCCCCTCTCCACGCACTCCTTCATAAGGTCCTATCTTTACTGCCAGCTATGGTGAAGAGATTAGATCAACGGCTATCTCACCGGCTCCGCAGAGTGAGGTCTGATGTTGCCAGCATCGGCATGCAGCACAGTTCAGTGTTGACAGGACTCACTGAGGTCAGTGTGTGTTGAACAGTACATTTATCTTCTGTGTCTGAGTGAGTGTGAGTGTGTGTGTGTGTGTGTGTGTGTGTGTGTGTGTGTGTGTGTGTGGGAGGGAGGAGAGGGGAGGTGTCGTCACTGTAAGTGGTCAGGCCAATGCTAATATCCTTTTTAGTAATGCACCCAGACATGAGTTAATGTTAGCATCGGTACAGTAAGTGCAGATACTGTCACATTCAGTATTGACACTCCAACCCAACCAGAGACAAACATGCAGACAATCAGTAGCTGGGAAAAGAGCAAAGGGGATAATCACCACTTGGGTCAATTAAATCTAACCCAGAAAGCAACAAACTGTTATCTCTTCTCTAAATATTCCTCACTGCTCCCCCTTAAGCCCCCATACATCTAATGACAACATTGCCAGTGAATAAAAAAGAAAGAAGACTGAACACCCAGGGTAACGTTAAGATGTCAGAACAAGAACTAGAGAATCAGCTCGTAAAATGGGGACACAGAAAATAAGTTATTTATGTGTGCATGTGTATTTATATCCCGGACACATGTTGCTCAAGTTTCACAAAAGTGGGAGTTTTAGGTTTCAAACCAAATCTGTAGATTACCAGCATCACCTCTGCTATTTGACTCCTATATGGAATAAACCTACACACTTCCTGGTTCAGAATGAACACCCCATCTTGTCCCACTGTCTGCAATGAAAAAACAAGTATATTGCGTTTCCCCAAGAAGGCGGTAACTGCAGCTCTCGTTACACCCGTCGTAAGCAGGGCACAATAATCCATCAACCCTCCTCATAATGGTAGAACACAGATCGGATCCTCTAATCACAGCAAACAGAGCCCGTGGTTTTGAGGGAGTGAACAGAGGGGAACAAAGTTATACGGTGGCTGGCTAACTCAGTCGCTGAGCTGGAAATTCCAGCAGGATTGTTTGTGTTCCCGAAGCGATGTTGTAATGATCGTGACAATAGCGTTCTGTGTTTGTTAAACATGTTTTATTGGGCTACAAGACTGATTTGTCAGACGATTGCGGACGTCCACCCTGACAGCTCCTGAAATGAGGGTGATGGGTGACCCCTCTCCGTGACTGAACAAACCAGAAGATGCCCTTAAGAGGTCAGCCCATAACGCTGGAGTTATGGAGACGAACAGAGCCAGACTGGTGGTTGTGTCTCCCCCTGGGGCTTGTATTCTGGGTGGCAGGTGGGGGTGGGGGGGAGGTAGCTCTGGTGTTTTCAGAACATAAGGATTGATAGCTCCCTTCAGCCTCAAACCATCCCTGTGGATGCTAATGTGTCCCGTGTGGCTAAGCCTCTGGCCACACAGGACACTGGTCTCACGGCTGTTGACCTTAAACCTGTGTTGCGAGCTCACAGCTGTCTCGTTAGGGCCTTAAGCTGCATGTGTGTGTGTGTGTGTGTGTGTGTACCCTTGAACAGACAGTCCAGAGAAGATCCCCAATACCATGGCATCATGTTGACAGCAGCACAGCAAGTCAGGGTGCTGGGGATCCACCCTAACCCAACCCGCCTAGGTCTTGGGCCGCACTTCAGGCCAGGGCGGGACGTCCACACAAACACTCGTTCACTGTATTTGAGTTCCTGTCTGCAGGGTCTATTTGGGGTAGCTCAGAAGCAGCTATCGCTATCACGTTTCCATTGTTGTTCTACACGCTCTCTGACAGAGAAGGAGGCTTTTCCAGCGAACTGAGTAACTGGGGTGAGGTCACAAGACCAAGCTGTGTCACACCGCTCCGATTCTACTGCAATTATGCTCTCAGTCTCGAAACAAAACCCAACGTAACAATGGCCTGATAAGAGCAAAGCTGTTGTTTAACTGGGACTTTCTCTAACGCATGTGTTCGTTAAATTAGGTCTCCCATTCAGGGACCGGGGCAACCAATTTCTCACCCCCTCCCCCCCTTCCCACCCAAATCAGACATACAGAACCCAATTTTTCTAACCCCCCCCACCCCCCTCTGTGGTCATAACCCCCCCCCCTGCTCATCCCTAACTTTCGAAATGCAGAGGCTCCTGCCCCCACCAGCGCACGCAAACACATGCACGCGTGAACACACACACACACGCACACACACAAACACACAAACGCACAAGACGTTTGATTGTGATTGACAGCGCCTTTGTTCCATTGTGTGGAGCTGTCGCATCTGATAAAGACACACACACACACACACGACTGTGGCGCTGCGCTCATTGTACGCGGCGGCGCGCAGACACCGCAGGTCTGCAACCGGTTGCTCTCTCCCCCCTCCTCCTTTAGCCCTGACACGGCCAGGGAGGGTGGAGTCTCCAGGCAACACAGGCGGTGCATTTCTACTGTATACGGACCCGGTCTGTCCGGCGATTCGTCCGTCGGGGGACCCTTTTCTCTGCAACCCAGGGGGCTCTGGGCCCCGCCGAGGGAAGGGGGGGGGGACGCTGTAGAAGGAGGCGGCTCCAAGGTGCGCTGTATGTCTGAGGAGGCCGTCATTAGCAGGGTCCAACCCCACCTCGGGGATGGGAACCAGGTCACATTCTCTCACACGACACAAAGCATGGTGTGTGTGTGAGCAGGGTGGGGGTCAATAGGGAGGGGGCCAGACCGGCAGCAGGCCGTGACCTCTTTATATCCATCAACAGATCACTAGCTCGGCCCGTAGACACACACACACACACGCATTCATGTGCACACAAACGCGTGTAAAAAAGAAATACATGTACAAAAACATAAACAGGCCATATCTATTATATCTCTGCAGTCCGTGTAGTCCATGTACTTATGTAATTGTTATTGTTCTGTGTAAAGGTCTAAGTAGTCTGAAATCATGATGTCTCAATTTGCTGACTGGTCTATCTGAGTATGTTAAGTATTCTTTTTTCCATCAATTCATTCATATTAATTACATTCATTACATTGTAATTACATACATTACATGTGTGTATTAGATACACACTGTAAAATAATTTGTTGAAAAAATATTGAAAGACTTACCTTTGTTAATTTCTTAACTCATGACACCAAAAGTACAAATTCCTTCACTCTGTCTCAGCACTGAAAACACAGTGAACTACTGCCCACTGCTGGTGCACAGCGGGTCTTGCGGACAGTGCTTACATGGCTAAAAGCCTTCATATCACTGCCATATCAAACTATGTGAATCAATCATATTGGATAGTAAATCCAACTGCAGTTTATTTCTAACTCTGTTACATTTTACATTAGATGTCTGATATATTACCTCACAGACCTTTTGAAAAAACACACAAAGATTTAAAATTATGATTTAACAGACATGAACTTAATACCATTTTTTTTATTTTAGACAAAATAAAAACAGAAAAATTCAACTATATTTCTTACTGACTCATATGTTTAATCTCCTCTGACGCCTGAGACTTTAGTTACAACAGGAGAAATGTCAATATTATCAATCTATATTTCTATTCTGTTATTAATGCTAACAGATTATGTTGTTTTGCTTTTGTGCTTTGTTGTCTCTCAGTATGTTACATTGACATTCCTACTAATTTAATGTGCGTGCGTGTGCGTGTGTGTGGGTGTGGGTGTGTGCGTGCAGGTGCTTGAGCACGTGGGAGGTCGTTCATTATGCCTGTTACAAATTTGTGCAATGGCGCATGTTGTCTGGCAAAGCTTATCATGGTAGTTTCTTTGAAGAGGCTTTGATCAGTCCTGGGCTACCAGGTGAACCCACAACCCCAGGGTTCTTGGGGGTGGGTTTCAGAGTGTCAACCCCCCCCTCCCCCTCAGTCGGCAGAGATGGTACGTCTGCGAAGGCAGCCGCAAGTCAGGCACTTGAGGATGCTCATGGTTATGTGCATGAGACGGCCGAAGTTGAAGAGAAGATTGTAGAAGGTGTTGACTGACAGGCCGCCTGTCTCATCTGCGTACTTCAAAGCCACGATGGGGGTGTACAGACTGTTGGTCAGGTTCCTGAAGCGAGGGCTGCTTGACTCTATCACGTTCTTAGTGCACTAGTGGGATGAGAACATTGTTTACTGTTAGTTTCTTAGCACGATTATTGGGTGTCTGCATACTGTATTTGCAAATAGGTTGGCATGTTGGTCCATCTGGCCGGGAGCCACAACCGCGTTCTGTTTTGGATAGGAACAAGTCTATGTTGTATATTCTGTACTGCATTCTACATATTATTAACATTAGTAGTACCTAGTAGTATTGTATTAGTAGTACATTTAACACGTTTTGTTATCAGCGACAATACTAAACAATGTATTATCAAATATGTTAATTTATTTAAAAAAGAATTATTTATGTATTATGAAAAGGCTCCATATAAATGCACTCGCCTTGGCTATTTCCTCCGGTGTCTGCCCCATGGCTTCAAAAATATCTATGGAAGACGGAATGTAGACGTCTTTAAAATAGCGAACTGTGTCAGGATCTACGCCCGGGTACTCCATCTTTGCCACGTCCGCCATCATCTTCGTTTCAAACTCAGTGTGCACAGGACCAGGCTCAATCATAGACAGCCTAGGGGGAGCGAGCTCGTTAGGCCTTGTTGGGCTTGTTGGAAACCTCACAACCGGCTCTGAGCTGAGAGGAAACAATGAAGGCAAGGGGGGGGATGGAGAGCCTACCTGATGTTGAACTTGAGGAGCTGCACGGCCATGCTTTCACAGAACCCCTCCATGGCAAATTTAGAGGCGGTGTAAACGTCGTTGAACACCACCCCTAAACGGGTTTGGAAGAAATACAGGTTTTTCTATCAATTAGCATTTCACAGAAGAAACAGAGCAGAGGGAGAAAGTCCACGGTAGTCTTCTGCGTTCTAATTTCGTATACGTATACGTATGCATTACATGCATATACACATATATACATGTATGTACTGTATATGTAGGCTATGTAATAGTAATATATGGACACGTAACATTTAGTGGTATAACTTTTATTTCTGGGGAGGGGGTGCACACTGCTTGTGACACCCGAGTCATAATATTTCTAGAAAATCAAGGCTTTATTTGTTTATTCCACATAGGCTAGGAATATGCCAGGCTGTGCAATTACTAACATTTTAATCACACACAAACAATGCAATCGAGAAAAAAACAGTTATTTTGCACATTAAGTTTTGCAAGTTAAATATTGTGAACTTCAGCCCCTCCCTGGGTGAAAGCAAAGTATTAAGGGACATTTCACTGGTGTTTTAACTTTAACTGTTTTTTTTTGTGCAGTAACTGCAACATAAGTCAATATTTAATCGTGTTAAATTATTGTGAATTCAATATTGACCAAAACAATCATGATTATGATTTTTTCCATAACCGAGCATCCCTAGCCAGTAACAGTTATATTACACTGTTTGAACTGCAGATTAATACAGTCCATGGACAATTTAAATCACACACTGTAATTAGGTTTTAGACACAAATAGTACACTTTCCATCTATTTCTAATGTTATAGTCTTAATGATTCATTGGTGCTTCCATTTGCATGGTTCACTACAAAAAAATCAAAATCTTATCAAGTATATTGGTAAAATGTAGTTACAAACTTGTAAAAATGTGTAAAAAGTTCTAAGTACACTTAATATAAGACATAATTACCTAACAAAGCGTATCTATCCAGATATAATGTCTTATTTCAATAAACTTTACAAGCAAATGTTCACTTGTTCCATTGGCAGATTTATTTACCTATTATGACCAAATATAACCTTGTACAGTATTCATAATTTTTTTAACTTATTTTTCATCAGTCATTTTCAAACAGCCCATCGCTATGCCACTCCGCACATCAAAATGCATTCTGAAGCAAAGCGTAGTACTATGGCTTTGTTGATGTGAGCGGTGTTTTCCACTTTGTTTATGTTCCTATTTACTCCCTCTTTATTTTACAAAATGTGCATTAGCTTACAAAAAGCTTGCAATAGCTGACCTTACCTTTAACTTTGACATATTAACCAAAAGCCCTCAATGCTGTTTGTGCACATTATCGTGTCCAAGCTAACACTAATCACAACCTTAACGTCATGAGGATCTCACAAAAAATTTACCGGACCGTAATCAACTCTAACACCCCCTGCAGGCACCTCCCAGTACAACAAGCCTGGCTCCTTTCAACTTACCTTAACTACAAGCAGCCCCAAGAAATCATCTTACCCTGTAGGCCCATGACGCTGCTCATCACCACTATGTGCCCCGAGTGCCTCTTCTTCATGTCAGGCATGACTTCCTTTATCATGCGCACGGTGCCAAAGAAGTTGGTCTCAAACACTCTCTTCATCTCCTCTATGCTGATGCTCTCCACGGGACCCAGCAAGCCGACCCCTGCATTGTTGACTAGCCCATCGCACAGAAAGAAATCATCATCTTGTTAGTTATTATTCTCATGGGGGTTGGCAGCAGACCCCCTTAATTACATGAAACACAAACACACCGGTTTGTGTTGGGGGACAGATCTAATTTGCCCTATTATTTAACATGTGGTCACATAACCTACAACCACAAAACACATACATGTATGCTTTGGCACTATTGTGTGTAAACATCATAAATTACAGTATTACACCCCCCAGCCTCCCAGCTGTGAATGACCTAAATATGCATTTCATCCTAACCTCAACTGATTAAACATTAACCTTTTGATAATACACCTAATAACATACCCATAACCATAACCTCGACCAGATAAGAAGTTAATGATTGTGGCAGAGGAAGCAAATTGCAAAACAATGGATGTAGTAGAATACATGTAGTAGCAAAGAAATGCTCTGTAAAAATAACACCACCTGGACAGTTGGCTTTGCAATGAACCCGTTGTTGACAATACTGTAATACGGAACGCATTACTTGTAGTTACCACTAGGTGTCAGTGTGTTACTGCCACACAATACGAGGTGCGCGCTGCGACTCTATGAACCCGAGGCAAAGAGCCTCTGGGTCTTGTGTAATTAGGTAAAAGCTGATGTTGACATGCAAGGGATGAATGAATGACCTATAAATAGAAACGTTATCCAGATTTGTGAGCTCAATGTTAGCCTTGAAACGACTAACCTGTATTAAAAGTATGTCTATTTTAACAGACACTCGCAGAAACACATACAAACATAAACACACACACACACACACACACACACGCACAGGAGAGGGTACAAACGGCTATCTATTTTAGCCGAGATAAGGGTCATGGGCAGTGTTTCAACTGTGTCCCACTCACTAAGGATGTCAACATGGCGTTCCTTCACGCTGTTCACGCACCGCCTGACTGACTCATCGCTGCACACGTCCAGCGGCAACAGCGTGAGCGTCTCGCCGTAGCTGTTGCCCGCCGCCTCCACCAGTTTGTCTCTCTTCCTCAGGTCTCGCATGGTAGCAACGACTGAGAGAGAGAGAGAGAGAGAGAGAGAGAGAGAGAGAGAGAGAGAG
>JAODTR010000023.1:1309393-1323064 GCA_025399935.1 Amblyopsis rosae | reverse complement strand
GTGGGGAGTCAGTACGGCGCCGAGGACGATCCAGGGGCGCTGTCCAGTGCTGATCCACCCGACCGGCGCTGTCCAGCACGGGCCCGGTCGTGAACCGTGACACATAGATTTCAGGATAACCACCTCAATACACAAAACTCAGAGCAATTTCCATTTTCCCATATAGCGGGCAGGCCGGCCGAGTGAGAAAAGTGAGCGCAGCGTTTTCTCACACAGCATAAATGCAATCCCAGCCTACCCTTATATTCAGGGATGGAGACATCTACAACCCGGCTGACAGCAGAACAGACGGCAACTGTTGCTCACCAGAGAAAAGCAGCACGGTCGAGCCAGCCTGCAAGATCGCCACTAGAGACACAGGCTACAGTATTGGCACTGGGAAGGGTCAATCACCATCAGCCTATCCACGGTGGCTCCCATTCTCAACGCGCCAGCTATGGTCCAACTGGGAGCCTCACGTCAATCAGAGAGCACAGCTCGTCCCTGCCTGCTCTGCAGATTGCAGCCGGCGAACAGCAAGCGATGCGAAATGACAGTCTCACAGTTTCAAAGGGAAGAGGTGATGGAGAGGACTAGAGGAGACAGCGGGAGAGGGGGGGGGGGGGACAGCGGGAGGGATGGGGGAGGAAACTGGGATCAGATTATGAGTCATGCTATTGACTGACATGCTGCAGTGTAGGGCATGTCCTGGGAGCTTTCATTGAGTTTGTGTTTTCGAAGACCAGCAGCTGGCCTGTGGTGTGAGTGCGTGAGTGCGCGCGTGCTCATGCGAGCGCGTGGGCACGTGCATTTGGTCAATTTAACACGCAGGCCAAACAATTATGCTCTGCGGTATAACCATCCTTCTTTTGCAAGCTCTACCTATATTACCTGTTTTTGTTCACATATTAGTCTGGGGACTCGCAATTGAAAACCTGTTTGTCAGCCAATCACAAACCACGTGGCTAATGGAGAACTGCCTGTCTTGTTCATTAAATAGTTCCAATGCATGTTCTGGTGGACACATCGCATCACACCATTTGACAAGTGGTTGTTGTTTCGATGGGTTGAGAGTGGCCAAATCACCGGTTAATGATTCTTCTGACGCCTCTATGACAAACCGCTTTGGAGAATTGTCATACTGATATGCAGGAGAAGGGGAACAAATGATGGGTCTTTGCAAAACCAGGATGGTCTTACCAGACTGAATTTATTCTAGAAATGAGAAAAAATGTCATGGCTATACTACAGAGTAAATGTGTTTATTAAACAAGCACAGGATTGGTGCAAGGACACTTTATCACAGAGAAAGGTAGATAATTGACTCAATGACGTAGGAGGATGTTTCATACAGAAATGCTTGTTTTTTATAATTGAGTCTGTTTTTCTGTTTGTATCTGTATTATGTATATTCTGCTGCCTATCTTGGCCAGGACTCCCTTGCGAAAGAGATTCTTAATCTCAATGGGTACTTCCTGGTTAAATAAAGGTTAAATACAAATAAGAAATAGCCTGTCTGGAGAACTGTGATGAACTAACCTCACTCTCTATCTAACCGGCTAGACTCCAGCCCATCATGGTCCGGTGCTAGAGCTCAGCTCACAGCAGTAGTCAAGTCTCATCAATAAGCGAGGCCTCAGTCTATCTGTTCCGTTCTTCGTTGCTGCGTATGAAAGTTGTAACAGACTACCAGTCACGGCCGTAAAAGTAAGGGGCTGGAGATTTATGATCTCATTTAGCGGTGGCTTTACAGCAGCTTGCTCCAGGGTTGGCCTAATGAAATGCCAGAGGAAGTCAATCCTTGAGAGGTCTGGCAGCGGTGCTTTGACTCTAACACCTAATTGGTTAATCGCGCCGAAGTTTGTTAATCATCGGCTTTAACGATGTGCACTCTGCTGCGGAGGAGAGTTTGGCTATGTTACAAAGGAGATATTACAACATTTCTGTCTGTCTGTCTGTCATCGGTAATAAACCTGCTTAGCGAGTCATTATACTCAGTTACATGACATCTAGTGGTCTTGTATATTTCACTGGAGGTCAAAATCCCTCAAGGATAAAATACTTTTAGGGTAATTGTGTGATGAGTTAATTGCTTAATCATGTTCATTATTTTCAGTGTTTTGTCAGTTTATTGTTTAAGAGTTTATACATGTGTATGCTGTTATGAAATGGGATGATTTGTCTGTTATGAAATGCTTTTTTTCCCCTTTCTTCTGTGGTAGGGCCCCATGGGGCAATCATGACTCATGGCTTAGTTCAAGAATCACTGTCTTGACCAATTACTGGGGCCGCCTGGATCCATGTTGTTATGTTTGGCTGTGGGAGAAGCGTTTGGTCTCATCTTCCCCCCTCTCAGCAGTCAGGCCACAGAATGTATCATTCTGCACCTCTCACCAGTATATTTTCTACTAAGATAGAAGAAATTAGAGCCTTTCCTATGCACCTTCAGTCAGCCTTTTTATAACCACACACACCATTCTCCCTGTATGTCTGCCCATCAGATCCTCCTACTTGTATTAGATGTGTGCATATGGGAGTACTATAGGACTATACACTGCTTCAAAGTGATATTCTGGGCTGTGGGGTTCTGGCACAGCTGTTCAAATGTGTTTCTTTGGGAAGGAAAGCAATGCAGGGGTGGCATGTGTGATGGATGGAGTGAGACATGTTAAATGCGATTTCACTTGCATTTTAGCGGCTAAGGCCCATTAATTTTTAATCTGTCCCACACGTCGTCTGTTGTCTTTATTGTGGCTGTCATCTCCTTAATGGACTTTAACGTAGCCCACATGATCTTGACAGCTTCAAATCTGCCACATGCATATTATGTCTTCCACCTACGACACACACACACACACACACACACACACACACACGCAAATAATGGAAGCATTTCTGGGATAGCAAATTGAACGCCTCCTCTTGAAAAGAGGACTAATCCCTAGACCCAACACGCCTGCTATAGCTGCTAGTGCTAACATGAAGTTCAGTGTAGCTCATCCTCGTTGGGACTCAAACGCAACAAACCCCAGGCATGACCTCCCTTCCACCATGTAGCGTTTTCATCCTGCCTCCCAACTCTGCAGGTTCTGTATAATTACACCGGGTTACATTATTCGATATATGAGTTGGTTGTTGTTCACAGGCTAATGAGATACCGACTGGGCATACAATATGTTGGACGAGCCGGTGTCAATGAGCGATTGTTCTCTGCATAGGGATCTTGGCAACAAGGGTGTTTGCATAAATAAAGGAAGATTTGCAGAATGTATGCAGTGTGTGTACCCTCAACCACTGCTACATGGAGGGCGGATGTGCTTACAGTTAACGATATATGTGGATCGCTCTGCGGGCAACCACAGAAGAAGGCATCAGATCACATTTGCATTTCAGAATTACCTCTGGCCCAATGCATGCCTCCGAAACAGCCATTATCCGTGGAAAGTGGGGAGGAAGGGTGGGGGGGAGTTAGCTCAGAATGGATAGGTGGGTGGTAATGAAATTGGAGTCAATTCAAATACGCTGTTAATTTCAACCCAGCATTTATGAAACATTAATGTAGAGAGCGGGAGAGAACTCTAAAGGAAATGCACGTGAAGAGCACAGCGTGGGTTTAGCCACGTGAAGGGAACGAAGAAAGCGTGTGTGATAATGTAGCTGACATACTTTGAATATCCTGAATTTACAGCAGATTTCTCTCTCTCTCGTCTCTCTCTCTCTCTCGTTCTCTCTCTCTCTCGTTCTGTGTTTGCTGTGGATTTGTAATGAAGCCAGAGTGAACGCCACTGCGGCTGACATTCAGGCTGATAGTAATATGAAATATTGATGTACACTTCAGTAGCCTATCAGGTGCGATGACGCTCGCTTAACAAGTGAATAAACGGCTGCGTGGGAAGACGTCCCCCGCATGTACTGTATGGATGAGCTAATCTGGACTGGACAACGCCTTCCCGCCCCCGCCGAACTACTAGAAGTTGTTTTGGAGTTGGTCTCCGCCTTGCTTTCCACCCTCTCACACAGCACAGAGCACATCCTTCAACATTATACTGTAGGAGCTTTATGACTTTACAGAAATGATCATAGCTGGTAGAAAAAGACAGTACATACCCTAAACATTCCATAGTTTCACCATAACTGTAACATAGTCCACATATTATTCATAAACGTAGGCTATATACATGTTTTGTTGTTTTGTTATTTTGCTGCTGTATTTTAATTTAATCTTATTTCCGGTATCTTAACTCAGTTTAAGACCACGTTTACACCATTTAGTAGATGTTTTCATCCAAGTTTATGGATAGCTGAATTGTTCATACACCAGTCATCATAATAAGTACATAGGCTACATTCTAATTAAGACACCAGCATTTACTAGAGCTACTGTATGTAGATTAGTTATTGGGTGCCTCAGACTTAATGATACCATTAAGTATTCTTCCTAATGAATTGCTAAGAGCCATTAACACTATCATAATAGAGTAGAAGGTAGGAGATTTTTAGTGAGACACATTTGATAGCCACGGGGGATGTGGAAGTGCTGAAGTTCTGTAAGAAAGATTAATTTAGTTTGTAAATATATTTTCTTAAACGTTCATTGTTTCTCAATACAGCACAACTCTGAAGTTAATTAAAGTCTCTGCTGGTATTTGACATTCGTTTGAAAATTCCAGTTGTTATATTTCATATTTAGGATATTCTCATTGCAGATTCAGTGAACAGATGAAACCAAAGGAATATTTCACCAGCACATGGATACTGAGCGGCTTCTGAAAGGAAGCTGTGCAGTCGAAGGTTTAACATACAGTGTGTCATTATATGCATGCGTTATAGGTCACTTACCTGGCATGCATGTAAAGCGCAGTAGTCTTCTACATCCATGAGCATCACCACTGGATGACAGGCATGCACACAGAGAGACACAAACACCAATTAATGAGAATGCCTGACAGCATGCAGTAAGAGGCAGACAGAGGAATCGACTGTGGCCTGCGGCAGTGACAGTGACAGACTGACACGGCAGAGAAAACTGGACTGCTTCGGAGAATTCCTCTTTGGGATTGTCTTTTATGCAGGCTGCACACACAATCCCCGGCCTCTGCGGACTCCTGTAATCTCTAATCTTCACCAACCTTCAGACAATGGCCATTGCTTAAATGAAGCCTAATGATAAGATGGTGGGACGCACGATAGGCAACAAGATCAAGGCTGTGAGGAAAATGGCGGCTTGGTGACTCAGAAATGCTTGCAATGGAATATCACCATGAATGTCAATTATATTCATTCACGTTGAGGCACAGATATTCAGTAACACAGGAATAGAATGAATGGAGGTGTTATTCCCCATGATGAATTAATGCCACCTATCATTCTAATTTCCGTTTCAGTTGGTCTTGCATTCTCTTCTTTATGTAGCTGCCCCACACTTGATTGGCTCTCTCACTGTCAGTGGGTGGATACAGTGATAAGAGACAATTACTGCCGTACTTGATACAATGGAAAAGTTAGTGTCTTACGCCGCATTGAAAACTGACCATATGTGGTTTGTTAGCTATTTGCACATACTGTATTATGCTCAAAACTATATGCCAGAGTGCTTTGGAATTAGCTACATTTACTACATCTTCATCATACACTGTTTCACAAGCATAATGTTGGTGTAATTAGGTGAAAGGCAATGTCTTCAACAAAGACATACTCTTGAGCCATGGACTAGATACTTTCCTGGTTGAGATAAAGATTGTGAGAATCTTTCCCATAAGCATATATATACCGTTTCACAAGCACAATATTGGTGTAATATTTGCTTGAAATAAACATTTGTTTTTATGCTTATAACACGATATAGAAACATATATTGCTTTATAGCAGGGCTTTAACTAGCTGGCTGGGCAGTTCTACTGCTCTCAGGAAGATATGGTTGGCTGTGGAGATGCTTGGCCATCACCATCCAGAAATTACATCACAAAGGGGGCAGGATGGTCTAGTGGGCTGGGTGTTGGACTTCCAGCCAGAAGGTTGTAGGTTCAAACCCTGTTGCTGACCTACTTGCAAGCATCCTTGAGCAAAATGCCTAACCCCCCACCTGCTCCCAGTGGTTCATTGCACCTTGCATAGCAGCAATCACCATTGGTGTGTGAATGTCAGGCAAAAATATTGTGAAGTGCTACATAAATACACTCATTTACTCCCAACAATTATTTAATTTTCAGAAAGGACATCTGGTTTTGGCTAAAAGCTGATGTTAAATTTAAGCAAACTATACATTATTTTACAATGCAGTATATGGTCCCTTTAAATGTGACAATTTATCATATACTAGTTTGATATATTACAGTATTGCTCAGCACATATTGTGAAACATAAAGGTCTCTCGTTGCTGTCGGGGAAGCTCACATAGTTCATTGTACGCCACAATGTATTTTTGGTCTACAGATGTTGATGTCCATACTGAGATAGAGAGAGAGAGAGAGAGAGAGAGAGAGAGAGAGAGAGAGATCGGGTGTGGCTTTATGAGGGATTGGATGTGGTGACAAGATGTGACAGCCAGCACAATGCCTCGCAAGGTGGCTGTTAATATATCCTCCCATGGCACAGTGCTCCTTACCCCATCCAGCCTCCCATGGATAGAGGAGCAGGGGACAGCAACACCTCCTAACAGAAGGTGAGGAGCACGGGAGGATGAATGGGGGAGCGCGGGGAGGTTTTATTTCCTGGTCTTTCCCACTTATAGGAGGGGTCTTTAATTTAATCTCTGAAATTACTTTGTGTGTGTGTGTGTGTGTGTGTGTGTCCTCAAGCTCTGTCACTGTGTGTACTGTATGTATGTGCGTGTATGTCTGCAGTATGTACACCGGCTTGCACGTCCGGTTAAAGGAAGGCATATTTAGAATGTGTGTGTGTGTGCAGGACCACAGCACTACTTTTGATTGAATTAGTGAAAGGGAAAGACATCCATCTTCTCAGCTCTCCCTCCCCTGCGCTGGTGAAGAGCTGGGTTATCGATCTCAAACAGCTCTATTTCCTCTTGGTTTCCAAATGTATTAGATGCTCCGCTTTCACCCCAGGCCTCCAAGATCTCTCGTTCCTCTCTCCCCATCATCCTTTGCCTTTTCTTCCGTCCATCTATCTCATAAGTCATGCATCTCTCTGACAAGCTCCCCCCCCTCCCCCGGTCATTGTGGGGGAGGGGGGGAGCTCTTCTTCTCTTCTTCTCTTCTCATCTTTTCTATCCGCAAGCTATTTCCTCATTTCTGCCACCCCTCTCGGCTTTAAATCCCCTCCCTTTTCCCTGTCTTCCAACAGATAGGAGCATTAGATCCTCCTCCCCTAAGACTTTCTGTGTATATCCCAGTTTCCCTCACTCCCATTCTCTCTTGGTAATTCTGATGCTAAAATTAGAGTAAGAGCGATATTCTGAGTAGTAGAGGAGTCAATTGCTATTCACTGCCTTTGGGGAAGAGCAGATGTTGGCAGGGTTGCAACTGAAAATGCCAGTGAGAAATTATGGCTAAATGACAGTGATGGAATAAGCATGAGCAATCATAAAATGGAAATTGCCAATTGCATTGTTAAGTGTCAAAATAATGTTCAAGTAGCAATTTGCTTGATCAAATACATTTATTTTTACAGTAAAAGCTTCAATTGAACTTAACACATAAGGATGCATGGCTCACCTGCCATTACAGTATGTTCTAAAAGATTCCCCCATATGTCTTGACAATGACAATATTTGAAGAAATGGTCTCAGGACGACGGACTAAACGCTTTTGTCTACTTGTCTTTCCAGGCATTGTACCCAAGCCCAGAGGAAGGCTGGCAGATCTACAGCTCAGCACAGGACGCAGATGGGAAGTGTATCTGTACGGTGGTTGCACCAGCCCAGAACATGTGTAACCGAGACCCACGCAGCAGGCAGCTACGCCAGCTCATGGAGAAGGTGACAGCTGTCAATAACACACTCACTTCACACACACGCACACACACACACACACACACACACACACACACACGCGCGCACGCACAAGTCTGGCAATACTTCCGTCACGCAGACTGCCTAAGTGAACAATCCCTCTCCTTTCATTTGACTCTTCATCAGTCACATTGTAAATTAGTCGATTCCTCTCATCGTTCATTAGCCTTTTGTCTTTGGGAGAAAAGGGTCATGGGAAGTGAATTAGACATTTGTCAACTCAAAATGGAAGATGTCTAATGAAGCTAAAACTTTACTTTAAAGTTTACTTTAGTGTTGCACAGTTCAGAGCTCACTCTTTAGATATGCTATATAAAGGTGACTTCTGTGTTTAATTTCACTTATTTTACTCAGCGATGATACAATTCTGTCACGCTGAACACAAACAGCGTGAACAAATTACCAAACGCTGGCTGTGATGAGTTTGAATTATGAATCACCTATATGTTGTATTGCATGAAAAAGGTAATTTCACACCTTGCAGTTAACGAACACACACATATACACACAGACTAATCTCCGTTGCATCATTTTCAAGCTGTTCCTACACTTCCAGCAGTTTCTATGCAAAGCAGAAGTGCGGAAGAGCATGTCCAAAGGACGCCAGCTCCTCTCACCATCAAACTCTTCTATACCTTATTTCCCCCCACCAGGGAAATACTCGCTTGGCTAACTGCTGTCTTCCACTGGTCAGCCTGTTCACAGCCGGGGGTGACCTCTATGAACGTTCCTGACAGCCACAGCCCCACAGCAGAGCTGCCAGTAGTATGTCGTTATCTCTCAGGGATTGAGCCGGGATGGAGGGCCCGGTTAAGCTAAGCAGACACAGGAGGGGGGGGCAAGATGAGACAGGGATACAGAGAGGCGATAAAGGAAGGAGGGGCTGACATTTATGGGGTGTTTCTTGGGGAGGTGGAGGTAAATTGAGATGCTGAATGGGCTGCTGGCGCCCACTTGGATCAATGAGGACCCGTGACCTCACGTATCGCGTTCTCTCTCAATGAAGCCCGTGTTTCAGGCCTACACACAGATACAGACCACACGAACGCACACACACACACCGTCACATCAACTGCAGCCGCATAGAGGCTTGCAAAATGTTTGTGCATGTGCGGAAAAGCTTCTATGTACAGCGAGTGAGCACTAGTGTGGGTTGTGTTTGTTATATGTTGTGTGTGTGTGTGGCAGTGGGTGTGATAATGTCTCATTATCATGTTTGGTTTTTGTTCGTCTTTTAATGTTTATACTGGATGCTGTGAATGTCCCCAATACAAATGAACTGAGGGATATAAAATGTGCGTTTGCGGCATTCATTAATGAGCGTGTACCCATACGTGTGTGTGTGTGTGTTTGTATGTTTGCCTTGCTTGCGAGTGTGTTTACCTCAGCATGTGCACACACAACCCCCTCGTAAGGTCACCAGCTGCCAGCAAGAAGTCTTAGCTTCTACCGACTGTTAAATAAAGGCCAGTCTAATTAGATCACCTGAGCTCAGGGCTGGAAGAGTTGCACAATAACGACTAAAAGGAATATAAAAGGAACGTGTGCATGGGTGCGTTTGCACGTCTCTCGCTTAAATTTCTGTCTGTTTTGTGGGACTGTATCTGTCACTTGTTCAGGTGGGTCGGGCCCACACGCACGACAACGGGGCAGGTTGGAACACTGGTTGAGTCAGAAAAGTGGTGATGCAGACAGGCAACAAAACAACAACGAACCGACCCGAGCGGGACAAATCAGGAGGGCTGAAATAGACTAACACAGGATAGGCCATTGGGCAGGGGATAACAAGAGGCAGGTGAAACTAATAAACAATCAAGCTAGGGAAACAGACCAACAGAACACAGAGAAGCAGACAGACAGAAAATAACAGAAACACTACAGAAGACGGACCGTGACAGTATTGCTAAATGTGTGTGGTGTGTCTTGTACCTTGTACCGTATGTGTGGCTGTAATTGTGAGTACATGTTTAAGTGTCACTCCTTACAATCCCTTCTGTAGAGTTTTAACACGGCCACTAAGACAGATGTATTATACCAAACAGACAGGGTCCGCAGTGCCACGGATAAGGCTAACAATGTCAAAGCCCTCTGCACTGAGAATGCAAAGCAGGCTGCTCCCAAATCCTCTGCTCAGCCATGTGCAAGGTCACACAAAGCACCATTAAAATCTGGGCTGACCATGAAGGACTCACAACGCTGACATTTCAACGTTTCATCTGCCTCTGACCCATCTTTTCCAGTGAGTAAGATGAAATATATTGTGGAATAGTGTAGATCTCACACACACACACACACACGCACACACACACACACACACACACACACACACGCACACAGAGACACAATCATACACGCACACGTTTGCGCCGAGGATATGGGACAGAGTGAGTCACACCATTAGACTGTGAGGCAAAGCAAGCAGAGACAGATTGGATTCTGGGTGGTGTGAGGGTGCAAAACGTGTTCGGCAGCCAAACGACAGTGTGAATTGGATGCTGGCTCAAGCACAGTTTGTACACAGTTTGTACTGTATGTACACTGTGTGTGTGTGTGTGTGTGTGTGTGTGTGTGTGTGTGTGTGTGTGTGTGTGTGTGTGTGACTGTGTGTGTGCGCACATGTGTGTGTGTGTGTGTGTGTGCGTACATTACCACTTTGATGCATTTCCACCAAATTATATTCTTTTATTGATAATCCAGCAAATACAAACCTTTGGGTGCAGATGATTGCATTGCAGGTAAGATCTGTCGTGTGGACGTACGTACAGTAACACCAAGACAGGAGCATGATTAACATTTGCTTGAGAGACATGATGTTGTTCTGTTTCGCTGATGACAAACGTGTGACCGACAGGTGCAGAACATCAGCCAGTCCATGGAAGTGTTGGACCTGCGGACCTACAGGGACTTGCAGTATGTGAGAAACACAGAGAGTCTGATGAAAGTGGTGGATGGAAAGCTGAAGACGGCTTCTGAAAACCCACGCAGCCTCAACCCAAAGAGTTTTCAGGTAGCCTCCTTGTGTGCCTGTCACTCCAGTTGACTACAACTAAATCTCATTTAACAGATATAGTTTTATCAAAAGCAATTTACAGATATGCTACATGACAATACAAGGTATACAATATTACCAATATACGGACAAATCAGCAATAAATTGCAATTAGCAATACATATATGAAAAGAAATACAGTATATCACTGATGTAACAAATTAATATCACAAGCAATTTCTTAAAGTACAGTAGGTTACAGCTGCTCTATAACCATGTAGTTGATATAACTGCCACTTTCCATACATAATAGCATGTTATTGTGACACATTTGACATTGACAATTAAATCAGTAACAACAGTATATCTGTATATTTTCCAACTCCTGCTTAGGACTGAGTAAGGGTTTAGATAGACCACAGTAGACCAAGGACCCAGAACATTACACTACGAACTCCCATACCGCTATTCTCCTAATCTGGTCTGGACCGATATCCTGCCATAGAGTTCCAGTGTTGCTCTGTGTGGGCAGCTAATTATTCCAGACATATTGTTACAATATTCGTCTATCTTCACAGACCATAAAGTATTCTATTGCTCTCCCGAGTGCCAAATAAACATTACATTCAATACCCGTGCTATTGCCGAGTCATTGCGCTCTTCATTGACACAAATTCATATGCATCTGAATTATTAAACCACATAACTATAGATTTATGATTTCTTACATTTGCATCATTCTGTCCAGGTCTTTCCTGATTTTACACAGTGTGGTTAACATTCCTTTGCCTGCTTCTAGTTAGCAGGCACGTACTGTACACTCCCATGTATCTCTACCTTATCTCGCTACAGGCTACGGCTGAACCACCATTGTTGCAGAGACTTTTTGTCTTCTTGTCAACGGGCTGTCTCGCCTGGCCTTTCTTCACATTTCTCACACTCGTGCAGATATTAGATGGACCATAAAATAGTTTGATTAAAAGATGCCTTGATAAATGCTAAGTGTGCTTTACCGCTGGGACCCAGTCTCAACACAGGGCTGGCTTATGAAAGACTGTGTGTTGCTCAGGGCGCGCTTTATTGAAGTCATTCCAATGGAGGTAATGAAGATGTTTATAAAATAAGCTCATTCATCAATAAAGAGGTACGCAGCCATTCGGAGCAGATGTCTAAATATAAATGCACAATTCAATAAAGAGTAAAGTGTAAAAGCAAGCACAAGTCCAAAAAAACGCAGGATTTGACGGGTGTAGGACGAATGCACGCGGCTCAAAGTCGCCCGTGGCAGAGCGCGGGAGATTAACGAGAGCGAATATTTTACGTCTCAAATTGGGAAAAATTAGATTTATGATGTGGGGCTGCGGGCTTGAGAGCCGCTCCATCACCAGATTTACGATAAACCTTAACAAGCAGGAAACAGCCCCTCCTGTGGCGGCCATGGTTTATTGATAAGCCCGCTGCTACTGCCCTTTATTGATATACCTTCCAACAGCAGGAAGCCCGGGCCTCCTGCCGCTCCCTAGCACCCCGGCCGAGCGCGCATCTGAGCGTCGTCCAGTCCCAGATGCAGGAATAGCCTCCGTATAGGAAAAGGAGGCAGTTAAGTGATCCCACCGAGCTTTGAACTAGCTAGAACTCAACTAGAACTGGAAGGCAGCTCGTCAGTGGGTGATTCCCCTCTCCCCTCCCTCTCCCGCACGGCACCAGCCGGAGCCTCCCGACCTCAGCTGTGTCCTGCGCAGGGCTGTAATCCCCTTGATCCCTCTGTGGCTCTTGCACATCATTGTCCCTCTGCCGCCGTCTGCGGTGGGCTCCCTCAGGAGCTGAAGGACAAGGTGAGCCAGCTGCTCCCCCTGCTGCCCGTGCTGGAGCAGTACAAGGCGGACGCCAAGATGATCCTGCGTCTCCGCGAGGAGGTGAGGAACCTGTCGCTGGTGCTCATGGCCATCCAGGAGGAGATGGGCGCCTACGACTACGAGGAGCTCCGCCAGAGGGTCCTGCTGCTGGAGACCAGGCTGCACTCCTGCATGCAGAAGCTAGGTATGGGTGTGTGTGTGTGTGAGTGACGGGGGAAGGGGAGGAGAAATCGTTTTATTTTATTTGCGCATTGCATATTGTGTCTTGTTTCATTTTCTATGCCTCGATTGATTGTGTTGATGTACTGTACGCTGCGGCAACATCGCCATTAATTAGGTGTTTTATTTGAATTACAACTTGATTGTTTGCAAACATGCGCTGATAGCAGAACAACGATATGAAGAAAGGAAATATGGCAAAATGGTCAACATAATAAACATGGTAGTGATTCTCTTTGGGTCTGGGCTTGAAACAACTGAATACATTAAGTGGAATAGGCCCGGGGAGAATGGGTAAATGAACATATACAATATGTTAGCTTAAAGTATTTTACGAAAAACCACACATACTATACTTGTTAACAGAAAAAAACAACACCCTGAATGTCGCCTTTTGGTGTCTTCACTTTACCACAAAATGCAATTGCTAGCCTGACACGGAAAAGCAGCACACATGCGCATATGCACACACGTGTGTATGACACATCATATCAAAGAACTGAATTGTCTTCTCACCACTCTTGTCTTCAGGTTGCGGCAAGCTTACAGGTGTCAGTAACCCCATCACCATTCGGGCATCAGGTTCGAGGTTCGGCTCCTGGATGACTGACACCATGATCCCCAGCTCAGACAACAGGGTGTGTGGGGGGGGGGGGGGG
>JAODTR010000023.1:1258867-1307459 GCA_025399935.1 Amblyopsis rosae | reverse complement strand
ACATATACACACACACAGGTATATGGGTGTATGTCTAGATAGAGAGATAGAAAAATTACACACACACACACATATCACACACACATATGTGTTTACACACACACACACACATATATATCATATATATATATTTATATATATATAGTTTTAGTTAGTTTTCTTCTCACTTTAGATATTTCAAACAGGACAATGTAAAAAGTTATAATAGGCCTAATTAATAAAAATAATTATTTAAAATATAAATTGATAAGTAGAGCCTATTAGAAAACAGTTCATAAACCTATTTTAACAGTAATGAAAGTAATATATAAAACATTGTAGAACATAACTATGTATGAACCAGTTTAACCTCAGAATGCTATGTCATGTCAATTATCATTGAGATTTTGGTGGCGTCAATGCACGTGATGCCACGCCCACGTTTATGACGCCATGGTCAATGTGATCAATCAATCAAATGCCTGTAGCATAAACACTGGTTTGGGATTGTGTTTGTGTACACACTAAAATATATTAGCTGCTAAATTTACCTGTCCCATTTTACCAATACACATATGTGATAATTGATAGCCTACACAAAATAGCAGCATATTGGTAACTATTATCATGAACAATATGCTATACGATAGTCTAGCTATAGGCCTATGCATTGTAAAAAAATATATACAGTATATTTAAATAGCCTATATAGGCTATGATTTATTATTGTTACTGTAAACTAAATATAAACGTTGCCATATACAATAGCACTAGAACATGTAAACAGACTAAAACAAATAATCTTAATAGGGTACGGTTATTTAAATAGCCTATCAGGAACAATTAATTTGAACTTAGTTTAGTAGAGCCAAGCTGACATCGTTTTGGAAATCATACGTTCCATATCTTTTACTTCTGTGGAAGTAAAGCAGCGCGATGACCACAACAACAACTAGAAGTGCTATTATTAAGCATAGGCATAATATCCAAATTAGGCCCTGTATGCCAGCAGCTGTAAAACAAAAAACAAAATGTGCAAATTGAGAAATCATGATTTATCTGTAATGGTAATGATACAATGTCCTAAATGATGCTGAGCTCGAATACTTGAATGATATGTTTTCAAAACGTCCTCTACACTAATTTATAAATATTTGCCTACCTCTAATTTTCAGTGTGGTAGATCTTGTCACGCTCCCAAGTTTATTCGTGGCAATGCAGATGTAAACCCCAGCGTCGGTAGACGTGGCTCCTGTAAAATTGATACTCTGGCGCCCCTCAGTGGTATTTATAATATTTACAGTAGAGTTGTATATCCAATGAACTACAGGGGTAGGGTTACCCACAGCATTGCAGTCTATATGCAAATCACTACCACTGATGATGTCCATGGTGGAGTTGCCATTTTGGAACTCTGGACCATCTAAGGGAAAACAAGGGGTTAGATCAGAGATCAGGCTAAAGACACATCATTGATGTTTAAAAATATACAGTCTATACTGTCTATCAAACTCACATCTTACAACAACAACAGGTCAGACATCGTAATTACTAAAACTTACACAAAACGTTAACATGTAACGTTTGTTGGGCTGTTCCATGGCGGTTCGTTGCTTTGGCTACGTATTGGCCTGTATTGTTCCTTGTAAAGGGCGTTTGGAAAGACACGTGATTTCCATCTTTTAACCATACCAGCAGAGGCTTAGGTATTCCCTCCAGTGTACACTGAAGGTCAAGTGCATGGTTCTCTTTGATCTCATAAAAGTAATGACTACAAGTGTATGCAGGTCTATCTGTAGTAAAAGCAGATTAATTCAGAGTAATCATGGAATATGTCAATCTTTGCTGTATTATTGTACAATCGTACAATGATATAGAATGATATGGATGTGATATGGCACCATACACTCACATTCCACTGTGATGTTAATAGTCCTATTGCTTCTGGACTGTCCAAAGGTATTTGTGGCTTCAAGTGTAAATGTTCCGGAGTCCATTCTGCTTAGTGGTGTGGAGGAATTGAACTGTACATCGTGACGATACCACAGAACAGTGGCACGAGGGTTGGCACTGATCGTGTAGGGTACCATGCTCAATGTGAAATTATACTCCAAGCCCTCATATTTACTTTGAAACTCTCGGATCTGGGGTTTATCTACAAACAAAGTTAGATCCTATTATTTTGTGGTACATTTTAAAATGTCTATTACAATTTCCTACTAGGGTTGTCTCTGGCCGCTATAAATATACTATATTTTCAGCATTTAGCATAATGTAAAAGCTTAAAGCTTCTTTTAATGTAACTTAGAATAAGTACATTTTGTCCATGGCTGAATAGGCACTACGCCAGCCTTCCTTTGTAAATGCATTTGTCATCAATGGTTATGGGTAAACTCACAGTGAACATCGGCTATGTACGGCTCGGAGACCACAGAAGGAAGAGGTTGTGGTCCCGCTGGTCCTAGGTCGAGCTGAGCTTCACATTTGTAGGTAGCTTTATCATCATTGCTGCTGGGAGTAATGGTCAATCTAAAAGACTGATTTGTTGGGACCTCCTCAGTACTGTTACTCACTTGGCTCCAGATAGGTTGTGTCCCGTTGTACCAATACACAGTGAGGTTCTGCACTGGTGCCACGTTACGGATGTTACACTCTAGTTCACTCTCTGAGCCCTCCTCCATCTGACTCTGATTCACCAGTGAAATGGACACTGTATCGGGAGGTTCTGCATGCAAACAAGAAGGGATATATACTGTAACTTGTCATGCCCACGATTAGTTGTACATACTACCATATACCCTTTAAGTTGACGTACTTTTAGATTTAAAACCACTTATGGCCTAATTTGTGTGAATTTAGACAAAAAGACACTTGCAATACTTACTATATAGAGTTATGAGAGGATGCTTTGTACACCCATTGAGGTTATAGCATATGGGATTTGCTTTAAATTCCTGAAATTTAAGTACAGTCCAAGTGACAAGATTCATCATTTGAAGCATCCTATTATGTTCTGTTACTCTTCCAACTGGTATCTCCCAGTTCACCTCTTCTTTAATTGATGAACTGCAGTTGATTGAAATGGAGTCTCCGTACTTCACTACCAGTCTGGCAGGAGTCACCTCCAGAGAACACACTACCAAAACAAAAATCAATCACATTAATGTACAATGAAGAACTTGGTAGCAGCTTGGCAGTCGGTCCTGTGAATTGCAGGGGCTAGTCAGGCTAAGCACTTATTGACCAACAAGAATGAATTCAAAACTAATGGCAGTAATTCACATTCACACACATTCTGAAGCACATTGCAAAGCTAATTTGCCTCTTACCTTTCTTAGGTATCACCAAAGCGGTCGAGGCGTCTGGGCTTGATGTTGTAGTCATCATCACATGAATAACGAACTGCTTTGTTCTAGTTCCCTGTTGGTTAGTGGCACTGCAGTTGACGTTCTTGTTCGCCATCACACCTGGAAACACAACGGTTCTCTCCGTCTGTCCTGTGCTCCACAGGAACGTAGGCAGAGGATATCCATCAGCATCACAGTCCAGGGACACATTATGGCCCTCGGTCACACGGATATTGTCCCAAATCTGCTGGAAGTCAGGGGCATCTAAACAGGCATAGATGTAGACGATAATATTTAAGCATGGTACCTCAACCACTGGATGCACAATGCTGCACTATTGTGGTACAGCTGTGTAATACAGTATTGTGTTACGCACATTTCACATGAAGAACAGGGAGCTCCGCTGAAACAACAGCAGGCTCTCGAGGTCCGACGTCCATATGAGCCTCGCACCTGAAGGTGGTTCCGTTGTCTTCTCTGCTGAGAATGACTGTGAGATTAGAGGACTCAGACACTGGTGTTTTGGTCTTGTTGGTGAAGTTGTGTGTCTTCATCAATACATCCCCCTTGAACCACTTCACAATGAGCTTTTGCACTGGAGCAACATTGACAATGTTACATTGAAGGTGATACTCCTTTCCGTGGGCAGCAGAATTGGTGGAAAACAAGTCAACACTGTCTGGCTTCTCTGGAAAAAGAAGAATGGAGTTTGATCATTTTATTGTTTTAGATTTTTCATTAATGTGTTTAAAAAAAAGAAGATACTTACTAAATAGAGTGAAAGGAAGGCTTTCACTACATACATATGATTCATTTATCTTTATTGTACACTTTGGGTTCATATTCCAGTCAGGCATGGCAGGCACTGTCCATGTAGCAGATCCCTCATCAGCGAATTCTTCATTTTCATCATTCCAAAATATCCTATGATTGGCATCTGTGTTGCTGCTGCAGTTGACTTCTATCTCCTCTCCATATTCTGCCACAAGCTCAGGAGGGCCCAGAAACAGAGGGCAGGAACTATCTGCATCTGCTGATACACAAAGGCCCATGTTTCTCAAAAAATCCTCTGCAGTGACAATGCAGTGGAAACTGGCATGCCCAACTGCTGTTTCATTTTGTTTTGCCTCTGATTGGCCTTGTTAACATTACCCTTACATAATATGGAAGCCCATTTCCACCAGTAACTATCTCAAAATTACGTAATTATTTGAGATACTAACTCATTATTTTAAGAAGAGATTTTTTCTATCATATTGGCTAAATAAGACTTCCTCTTATATGCCGGGTTTGCCACATGCAGCAACCCTTTGACTTTTCAATATTCTACTGCATAACTAATGTTATTTAAAGTGTATGTTGAATATGTCATCCATTAGATTTATATTTAGGACTGCACTGATAACATCATTATTCTTGATGTTTTATCTATTGTGTCAGTCTTGGATACAATTTTTATTTAAAAAAAAAGTCTAATACTGTCGCGTCTAAACAAAATAGAGCTATAATGTCCTAAACAAGAACCTATATGAAAGGTCATTGTTATATGATCATTTTCTATAAGGACTCTTAAGTAAATGGATTGCGTTTATATAGCAATTTGCAATCACATGTGGGTTACTCATAGTGCTGTACAAGATTGCCTCACATTCACACTCACAAATGATGGTGGTTTCAGCCACACAGGGTGTTCTTTCAATAACTACGCCTGATATGAATAAAGAGCTACAGCTCTCACCATAAGGTTGGCAGGGAGGTAAAAAACCACTAAACTGTTCATAAACGGCAGCAATTATAACCTGTCTTTAATAGAAATATGCTATAATCAGAACGGAGTAATAACTCACCGCTCTGTACAGCCATTGTCAGCATAAGCAGGCTCAACATGAGGGCCATTTCAGCTTGGAGTAGGGAGGGCAAGGGTTGCGTCGGAAAGGATTTCCTTGCGTCTGTCTTGAATGGGATGTGTCCAGAGTTTACGGCTGTCCTGATGGTGTGCTAATGCCTGTATTTATAACAGGGCAATTATCTGGACTAATGTCATGGCATCTGTGTGACACAGAATATGTGTGAAAGGAAATGTACCGCCCTTCTAAAAGACAGGAAATAGCCTGTTAACGGAAACATGAAAGAAAACCCACATGCGGAGAAACTGAAAGGACTCCTCCCAAGCTTGTGAAATCATTTTGCACAAACCACTGTCATAATAATTACTTTTTTATTCAAATGTATTATATTATATCTGATTCCAATGACATGTTCGTCACAGGTTGAAGGGTGAGTGCAGGTGCAGATCAACAAAGACATGGAGAAGGTAGATGATACTTGGTGTTTATTAGCAGATGTAAGAACTAACAGGAGGAAGCCACACTGTCCTTTGGCCTGACTCTGGATGTTACAAGTAGCAGCCAAGTTTGCCAACATATTAATAATATAAACAACAATAATTCAACAATAAGAATGGATGCACCAAGGTGGATACAATAATTATTTGTGCTATAGGCTCCAATCATAAATTAAATACTATTCTACAAAAACACCCTTTAACTATTTGAATCATGGGCGTTTTTAGAGTTGGAAGAGATCAGGGGCTTAGCCCAGACACAAACCCACCGAACCTCAAGCGCAACAGCTAAATGCATTACTGGCCAATTTTTGAAAGAACACTGTTCCGTTTCTGTAACAACTCCTGTATACCATTTTCTGTTACCATACTATTTTGTTTTTATGGCGTCTTCATAATTATTTTACTAGTGTTACATAGCTCTGTGTCTTTCCTGGTGTTCCCTCTTTGTTGTATGTTTCTTTCCTGGTTTCTCCATCATATTGTAGCCTACTTGTCTGTCAATCATTACTGGTGTCTTCAGCTAAGCCAATGTGTTGTCTGTCTATCTTTATATCATAGGCAATTTGTTGTCTGTCTGTGATTTTCCTGGTCATCATATTTTGCTCTTTCCTTGTTTCAACATAATAAAGCCTAATTTGTTGTCTGTGCCTTTCCTGGTCATTCATCTAGCTCTAGTATCTCTAGCTCTAGCACTTCTAGTACTGTACAGTTGGCCTAATTAACTGACGCAGAATATATTGTAATTATTGAATGATAAAAATAATACATAACACATTTTGTCACTGAAAGGAAACTTTTAGATTTAAAGAAAAAGTTCTTGTGTCAACTTGTGTGTAGCCTACATATAGTCTTCACTAACCAGCAATTACAACGTCATGGCTAGATAGTTTATTTATTATATGATATAAGAAATGTAGTTGTGTCGTGTTATCCCTTTCAAATAGGCATAGGCTAAATGCATAATGTTGCCTACTTACTTTACGGTACCAGTACCGTTGTTATGCTGTGCACAAACCTCTAGCCGCTAACTCTGTTCAGTCAGACTACACTGAGTTTCTGGCAAGTGGCATCCTCTCTCAAACTCATCCACAGCTACCGATTCAATCCTGTGTTCTATTCTCTGTTTATATCTAAAGAAGTTTAAAAAAGTCAAATGTGTTCCTGTTTCCTCAAATGCTACCAAGCCTACCTACTTGACGAGCGTCATGCTGAGCGATAACGCGACATTCACAACTTTATCTGGCAGCAGGGTTGCCAGATTGTATTCACAGTATACCGCACAATCAAACGCGGAATGTAAATCAACCCGCCCAAACCAAGTTTTGCCCGAAAACTATCATTACAAATTGCCAAATGCGCAGGAAACCGCACCATCTGGCAACACTGTCTTAGGTGCTTCTTTTGCGGTGTGTGTGGTCACAGGGGTGAGTAGCGGTGCATTCTACTAATTATTGCAAGGCGCAATGTCAAGCAGATTTCTGTATAATCGCGCAGGCAGCGATATGCCGTTATGATAAATAATTGGGATTCGGGAATAAATATATTATTGCAATCAGTGATGGGAAGTAACTGATTACAAATAAACAGTAACTGTAATCCATTACAGTTAGCTAAGACTTCTAACTAAAATAGTGGAATCAAATTACAGTTTTTAATTATTTATTAGATGATTAATTCTAGGAAAACTTTCAATTATAAAATAGAAGTTTGCAGAAGAAAATGCCATAACATTATCGGATGTTCTCTTATTAACCTTTCATGAACTCAATCAGTAATTGATGTCCTATTTTAGTTTGGTATATTCTTCTGAGCAACATAAACGGTCACAAAACTATAAAGATTAAGCACGCCAATGCAGTAAATTGCTTTGAATGGCATTTCAAAGAACAATGTAATGTTTATACGTGAAATAGGTCTAATCTAAAAGTAAATGGAAAGTAATCAGATTCAATTTAAGTAATCCAAAAATTATGTTACTGATTATAATTTTAGTCTGGTAACTAACTAGTAACTAACGGATTACAATTGAAAAGTAACCTATCCAACCTTGATTGCAAGTGGATCAAAATATTCGGGGCTACTGGGCTAGAACAATAAGATCCGAATGTATTATTTTAACATAGGCTATTAGCCTATGTGGGCTTGATCATCATGAAAACTCTCTTGAGAGAGTAGGATCCTCCATGGAACTCAGCCCAGTAGACTCCATCCTGGTAGCGACTTCGGTAATGCCCGCCTCGATACCACACGCCGTTCAAGTTGGAATGTGCACACATGTGATACCACCAGCCTCCTTTCTGATAGTGAGCACAGTTACCTGAATGATGACAAAAATAAACAACAATTAAGTTATGGGTACTCTACATAGTGACAGTAATAACTACAGTACAGTACCAACTGTATATTCTGTATAATATTGCATATGGATTTTTTAAATATTCTTTTTTATCTTTGGTCTTTTGTATACATTGTTTCCTTATTAATGGCATTCAGAGAGAAAAGCAAAATAATAATTTCAATGTATAGGAAAAATAGTTTTTTTGTATGACAATAAATGCTTTGAATTTGAATTACTTAAGGATGGCAAAAATTTGTTGTTGAGTTTATACAAGGACAAAATACAAAGATTTATAAATAGTTATGTACTGGTAATAAATGTATTTATAAAAATAGGCAATACTGGAATGTATAAAGTACCATTATAAACCAATAGAGGACTGCGTTCCTACGATTTCAACACCTAACGTCCAGATGAGAACCGCCACTTTCTGTTGGTGGTAAAATACCATTGAGGTGTAAATAGTCTGCATTTATATAGCGCTTTTACCCAAAGCGCTTTGCATTATTTGCCTCACATTCACACACACATGGCGATGTCAGCCATGCAACGAGACAACTCACCACCGGGAGCAGTTAGGGTTAGGTGTCTTGCTCAAGGACACCTCAACACTTGGTGAGGAGTTAGCGGGATTTGAACCAGAAAGTTCTATATCACCTATCGCTCCGCTCTACCACTGCGCCACTTGCCGCCCAAAGGGACAGTATAAATTCACCTTTGGCTATATTTACCATGAAGCATAGCGCCTCCAACAGCACATTGAACCATCCTAACAGTAATGCCAATTATCAGCCAGGAGAGGGTACAACAGTGAGTACCAGATATACTGTGTAGATTATATGCAGCTGTTGGTGCATTGAGAGCAATACTAGAACCCTTGTGGTATTTGACCTGAGTAGCTGTCCTTGTCTCTATCCAGAGTAGTGAAGGCCTTATTGTTGTGCCATGAGAGGGAATCCCCGGCATTTCCGTAGTATTCCCCCAACCGTAGACGGTACCAGTCCCTTTCTGGTTCTATGTAGAAACTGTTGTACTCTGCAAACACCTGCCGTCCGTGCCAGTCCTCCAGGGTCACTCGTAGCTTGTACTGGGTCTGCTTAGTCAGCCAGTAGAGGTGCTCCAGGCCAAGCCAGTACTCTCCATCGAGGTTACCAAAGCCTTGCTGCAATAGTGCAACACAACACCACAATTCAATATGAACCAAGGCTGGCCATATATTAGTGCGTGAGTGTTTAATACCAATTACAGTCACACACTATCCCGATTCTCTTTGTTTAATCATCATGAAAACCAGCAGTTGCATGCAATGCATTTAGACTGTATGAGATGGGGCCTTAAGACAACACAAAATGAATGAGATAAATATTTGAGAGCTTCACATTGACTCATTGACTATGGGTAAAGTAGGTTGATTTACCTTGTACTGTTCCCAAGTCCTGAAGAAGTTGACGGATCCATCCTGTCTCCTCTGGATGACGGTCCAGCCACCATCAGCCATGCTCTGCTCACACCAGGCCTGCAGCAGTCTGTTGGCATTCTGGGGCCGAAGCAGGTAAATGCCACTGGTGTTTCCCCCTGAATGCAGCACATGCTGGCAATCATGCCAGGGTCCTGAGGGACAAACACACACAGTCTGACAGAGAAGATGATATACGGTACGGTACCGTATAAAGGGAGCAATACAGCAAAATATTGTATCATAACTTTTTGTGCCAAGTCCCTCAAAGAGAAGAGGTGAGTTACGAGCTATAACCTGTACTTTACTGACTGTATAATAATAATAATAATAATAATAATAATAATATACTGTCCACTGGGACTGTTTGTATAACGGCTCTGGAATGTTGATTTTTTGAACCTCAATTCCATCACAATTTATCTGTGAGTGAAGAATTCTTTCTCGACATATGTTTAGTGTCTTGTACGACACTGATAAAATATAAGTGCCCAAAGTTGTACGTAAATCTGACTATACATGCTCCCACGTGGTGTTAACTCTCAATGGGCAGAAACACACAGAGGACAAACACACACCCATATACACTCATTAAATTGTGTGGATTTGTATATACTTTATCTATAATCCTGTTGATTGTAATGTCACACATCCCACGTTCCAAGTGCTGTGTGTGTGTTTAGGAGTTTTTAGACATTGTTTAGGCAATCCCAGAGTGATTGCATTCCAACCAGTGGGTCACTGACTCCAAACTTCTGCTCCTCCGGCCGTCAGATATCACAGACACTTAACATAATCCATTTTCAAAATGTCAAGATCAAAGTTTTTTTACAGATTAAGCTGCATTATGCATGTTTTACAGTACCTGGGGTCTTAGTGACAGGCAAGTCTATGAAAACAGGTTCTGTTGGAGTAGCTGGAGAGGCTGTGGTTGGAAAGATGTTACCGCCTGTTACTTTATCTTCCTTTGTTGGAGGGGCACTTTGGTCTCTTTGAACATCATTGGACATTACATTGATCTCCGAGCTGTAATTATGTTGCGCATTAGATGGGTTGGGTGGTTCATTGGTCACCTGTACAGACAAACACAAACAAGTTTTTGGATTATTCATTTTTGATTGTTCATTTAAAAAAATGTAATTGGACTCTTGATAGTATAGTCCATAAAAGAGATTTTCTTTTAAATCAAACACTCACAAAATATCAAATCAGAATAATCATGCTCAGTTTGTTGTTTACCAGTGCTTGTGAGGGCTTGTCCTTGCACTGGCATTGAATCCCCAGTTGGGCAATGAACTGGTTTTGGGAGCTCATGGACAAGGTGAGGGATTCATACTTCTTCTTCAGCTCCTTATAATTACTAGACACCTGCAATGTCTGAAAGGCAACATAACATATCAACATGATCAGCTCAGTTGCTGTTTGCTATATGGTCAAATGCTGTTTGCTCCACAGAAACAAAACAAAACAATCAGTGATCATAATATCCAACAGATCCCAACTCTACTGTTACCTGGGTGGAGGCATTAAGGAGAAGAGTTTCAACTCGTTGCAGCTCCAGTGCCTGGTCTTCTTTGAGGTCAGTCAGCAGTTGGCTGTAGAGAAGTGCAATGCGTGCATTCATGCTGTTGCTCTCCCTGCGGAGGGACATCACCTCCTGTTCAAAATGGCCACGTAGCATCTGCATCTTGTCCTGCTGTTGGCGGAGCTCTGCCCGCAGCACTGCCACCTCAGAGCGGTTGGCAGCAGCTGAGTCCGTACTCATGCACAGAGACCCTTTCAGTTTTTGCTGTGGAACAATGAAGGTATAAGAGCAGTGACCCTTATTTGTTTCTGAGGAGTGCACTGGCCGTTTCTGAGCATTGGCCCCATTGGCCTCCTCCTTCTGTCCACCAACATCTGGTATGCCCAGGCAGAGTGTTAGAAGGAGTGTCAGACCTACGGTCAGTATGTACTCCATGTGTCTGTCAAAAGCCCTGGTAAAGGAGGAAAGATACAAATTATATTCATACAACACATGACCTGAGTAAATGGGCTTCAATATAATAAGAATGCATTTGCTTTGGGATATGGAATGCTCACCCCTCAGCAGATGTTCCCCTCGAAGGTGAAAGTCAACTATTTGTTTTTCCTTTTTTCTGAAATGTATTTGCTGGTCTACACTGGTGGGATAACAGTAAACGCAAACCAGTCTGAGTCAACACAACTCCATCCCATCGTCAACAACACCCTTTCAACCTGCAGCTTCAGATCTCAACAGAACACTCGCGGTCAGCACCGTAAATAACCTTCAGTTTAAAATAATACACCTCACACAAAAATACCAGAGCATAAAGTAAATAATAATGAATGAATAAAAATAGCAGGTCAACTTAAAGGTTGAATAAAAAAAACTTCCTGGCCAATCAGTTTAGAAAAAATATAAAAACTGTGATGAATCCTTGTTACTCACTTGTACTATAAAATTACACATTAAAGGCTATGCCTTACCACCTTTGTCTTACAGTTCTTTTTGGTCTTTTTAGTCTTGTTGGGACTGACCATACCTGAACTCAATGACGAACAGAAGAAATCAAAAATCAAAAATACAGTAAAAAAGTGTGTGCTAAATGGCCAGAACAAACCAGTCCATTTAGCAATCATCAGAGTCGTCAGAGTAAATAATCACAGTAATCGTACATTTCCAAGTTGTATCAACCAGGCGTCCAAAAAGTCTGAAGCATGGAAAAATACACAGAGGAACAGAAGACACAAAACTCTAGTGGCAGAGGTTTTGTCAGAAGCTAGTAGACCACCCTCAAATAATGTGATCCCTGCCTCAGGGTCCCTAAGATAAACTATTGATTATAGCTCCTCCCAAAGAATATTCCATGTGTGGCCTTCGCTGCAGGGGCACTGACCCCTCCCACTTCAATTAATCTATCTAAGCAATTATTCCACCTCTCTGCCAGAAAACCACTGATAAACAGATATTTACCTTATATATGGTTAAAACTGAGTTTATACATTTGAGATGATTCATGAGAAAGTAAGCACAATAATATTGTAATAGTATATATATAGAGAGATATATAAAGAGGAAGACAAAGATCAAGATGGTTGGATGCTGTCAAGAACGAGACGAACATGAGTTTACAAAATCTAAGGGATGCCATAAATGACAGAGACAACTGGAGGAAGTTTAGCCATCGGATCACCAAGAGTCGGACACGACTGAATTAATAGAACCGACAGACAGATATATAAAATATTAATATATTTTGTAGCTTTAATATCTTTGTAGCTTTTCTCTAATAAATTCACTTAAATTCTCACGATTGGTTGGGTGATTGTGATTTGTGCGTTTTCTTTTATACAATTTGACGTCAACCTCCAGTCCAGAAGGTGGCACAATACACACATTGTTTTCCAATCGTCAAAAAAGAAAACACAGAAAAAGGGACACTGCACAACCGACGTGAGTAGGCTACCATGTGGCATTTTGCATTCCTGCCAGCCGTGTTACGTGATGTTTGCGTGGGCCATGTTTTGTGTAAATATAATTTGTAGCAATGTCTAGATTTTAATTTAGGTTGATCTGTAGCACATGAAAAAATGGGGAAATCGTCTAAGGTAAGTAAACGATGATTTCCTTCTAGCGGGTTAGCTCACTTATCAAGTCAGTCTTCAAAGTTGGCATCCCTTTAGCTAGCTGTTAAACTAAAGCCAGACGATATACTCTTATTTAGAAACGTAAATCAATTCTAAACGGATCATTTTGCTTCCAGACAAAATCCCAAAAGAAATCGCGAGCAAATGCCAGCCATGTGGCCCAAGAGAACTATGGTGCTGTTCCCCATTCCTTCGTGTTTCACCGTGGTCATATTGGGAAGAATGTTGGCCAGCTCGTACAAGACATGCGGCGACTCATGCAACCTTATACCGCGGAGTCGCTGAAGGTTTGTACTGTTCACACGCAATAAAGCAACTTTCCATGTAATACTCCACGTGTATGTTGCGACTGCGAGACTACGCCAAGGCCCTAGCTTGAAGTACGCAGATTCGTGACTCTTACTCAATAGCCTAAATGCCTTAACTTATTACAAATACTTACTACTTGCCTAATGTTAATGATTCAAGGCCAGTTAAAGTAGTAGTGGTAGTTTTCAACGAATTTATTCCTTCAATGAAAGATTGGCCCAGATGATGACGTATTATGACTTGACTTCAGTGATGCTTGTCCAAAGTAAACGCACTGATGGGCCTATGCATAGACATGTAACTACTTTGTTTGATAATAATAAGCATCAGACTTTGCTTAATTTAAAGAAACTGTATTCTATATTGGTTTAAATGTCGAATGTGTATGTTATATATTCCTTCTATGCAGGTCGGTAAAAAAAATGTACTTAAAGACTTTGTGTCAGTAGCTGGCCCACTGGGGGTCACGCACTTCATGATATTCAGCAAGACACCCAGCAGTATCAACATGGTAAGATCTGAAGAACAGTTCCATTGTCTCATAGTAGCAACTGGCCAAAATTGTTGGGAGGGTGGGGGGGAAGACGACTGTGAAACATGTTTCAATGAAAGGCTTAGAATGTGAATGACTACTTATCTAGTATTCACTTTGAATTCTAAAAGTCTGTTTTAATTGTCTTGGGTGATTATTCTAGTGCATTGGCTGGAATACATGTGGTTTACAATTATAAATCTTGTAATCTGAGAATATTTTGTTCATGTGAAATCTACAAAAATATCTTTCTCAGAGGTTGGCTCGGATTCCTAAAGGTCCCACTCTTTATTTCAGAGTAACTAAGGTGCGTGTACAAACTTCCACTAACATCACTTGTATAGATTAATGTGCCCAAATTATGACACTTAAGTGTTTTTATCTGTTGAGTGATGTCTTTCAAAGTAAATGCACTGATATGGTCCAACAATTTTATGCTTTATTTTTTATATATATATTTTTTAAGATGTTCTTGTTGCTGGCCCCTTCTTGCTAACATGTCTCTTGGCTCCCTCCTCCAGTATTCTCTGGGCAAAGATGTGATTTCATCTCTGAAGAAACACCGGATGCATGAGCAACAGTTCACACACCATCCGTTGCTTGTCCTCAATAACTTTGGTTCTGAGGGCATGCAGGTCAAACTTATGGCCACCATGTTCCAAAACATGTTTGCCTCAATCAATGTGCACAAGGTATGTTTTATCAAGCTATGTAGTAGCATCGGGAGATTTAATGATTGAGGCTGGCTTATCCACGTGATGAATGTATAGTCTTCTGATGTGTACTCTGAAGACATCTCAAAAGTAAACGCTTTCTGAACTATATAGCCTTGAGCATTAATAATTTCATTTTTTAAATCCTGTTGTACTGTTGACAAGTTTACCTTTGTTTTCATAGGTTAACCTCAATAATATCAAGAGGTGTGTGTTGCTAAATTACAATACAGAGTCACAGGAGGTAGAGCTCCGACATTAGTGAGTATAACTTTTAACAGTGTCATATTTTCATTTAAACACAACCACCCTCGAGTAGTTTCATTAAAGCTCAGATGAAGACATAATGACTTGAATTGTTCAGTGATGTTGTCCAAAGTAAACGCACTGATGAGCTTGTGCAGAGACTTGTGTTCGGTTTGCCCTATTATGTCAGATGTTACAGTATCATGGTTTTTGGTTTGTTTCCGCCTTGCAGCAGTCTGAAGGTTGTCCCTGTTGGCATGAGCCGTGGTGTGAAGAAGCTGATGCAAGAGAAGTTCCCCAACATGAGCAAGTTTGAGGACATAAGCGAGCTACTGTTAAAGTATGACCTGTCATTCAGAGCAGTTTAAAATGACTGGTTTTATGTGATGTCTTGTGTTTTAAGTCCATTTTCCTTTTGTCTACCGACTTTCAGAGGAGCTAACCTTTCAGAAAGCGAAGCGGAACAAGATGGCGAACACAACATCACTGAAGTGCCGCAGGCCTGCTCTGGTCGTGGCAATATGGCATCACAACAAAGCGCTGTGCGCTTGACTGAGGTAAGCTAATATGCCCCCAGTAGGTTTGAATTGAACCAGTGCTTTTTGGGTGGAGGCTGAGGTTGTTTTTAAATCCTCAGATTGGTCCTCGCATTACTCTACAGCTGATCAAGATTCAAGAAGGCTTGGGAGAAGGTAACATTATGTACCACTCTCTCGGTAAGTACAACTGTCTGTTTTATTTCTACATTTTTTTTTTTTTAAAGCAGTATTGAACTCTTGTTGAACCAAAAACAATTTGTATATCTTAAGATCAAGGAGGTGGGAGAGGGTGGCTGCTTAATTTCCATATTGAATTAATGTTAACGAAATACACAAGTGATTCATTTGTTCAGTGTGTTTTGTAAGCAAGGTTCAGAATCAAGGGTTTAACAATATTGCTTTAAGCTTTTGCAAATTATATGATGACAAGTGAGCATGAATTCTGTGATTTTTCTCAAACGTAAACGCTTACTGATGCATTCATTGCCCAAAGAAGCTCCAGTAAATATCATGCAAGCCTGCTTCACATGCCTTTACCATGTGGCTCGTTGGCAGTTGTCAAGACGGAAGAGGAGCTTCAGCAGATGCTGAACAGAAAGGAGGCCCAGCTGAAGGAGAAGGCAGACAGGCGGAAAAAGCAGGAGCTGGATGTGACTCTCAAAAAGGCAAAACGTGAAGCGCACAAGTAAGTGTCCTCGGTACAGGAAATAACTAGGAGTACTTTAAACTTTAATTCTTTTGAAAGCTGAACTTTGTTGTCAAGGAGCGTGTCTTGAGGTAGTGGTGACTTGTTGTTTCCCCCCATCAGAAAAAAGAGCCTGGAAGGCATCAAGCGTAAACGCGAAGATGCTGAGGATGACAGCGAAGTGGAAGATCCAGGTCTGCAGGATGGTCAAGAAGCTGCTGTTGCCTCAGATGATGAGGCGGAGTACTACAGACAGGCAGTGGGTGAGGAGCCAGATGAAGGTGAGGATTCTACTTGTAACATGTGTGCTTCAGGGTTTGTCTTCTGGATGAGCTGACAATAGTGTTTATTTCCCTCAGATATGTTCCCTGCTGCAAAGAGAAGGCAGAGCCCAGGACAGTCTCCAGGACCATTCAAGAAGAGGAAGACATCACCTGCTAACCACTCTGAGGCTAAATCTCGCAAGCATAGCAGTCCGGGAGGGCCGCATAGAGACAAAATGCGACAGCGTGAAAGAAAGGGTGGAGAGAAGTGGGGGAAAGGGGAGAAACCATTTGGAAAGAGAATTGGGCCAGGAGGCAAAAAATATGGGGATAGAAAACCTCATGATGGAGAAAAGAGTTTTGGAGGAAAGAAGTTTCAGCAAAGCAGTAAATTTACTGGAAATAAAAACATGAAAACTGGACTAAAATCTAAATTTAAGAGACAGACAGGAAAACCTGGCTTCAAGAAAGGTAAAAGGAAGGGAAAAGACTGAATTCCTCTCTTGGATCCAAGGTTCCCATGAACTGATTGCTAAAGCAATGTTGACTTCAACCTGGAAATGCTGTTTGAGTTGTTGCAGTTTGTGCTCAAAGTAGTGTTGCTGAAAATCAGCAGTTTCAAAAAATTTCTATTGCATTAATAAAAATGTCTTGGACAAAGTGTAGATTTTGTGATGTGTATAAAGTGCTATTCATCTAAATAAGCTTTTTTTTTTTTTCCCAAATATGGCTTGCTACCAAGATAGACAAATTGTTAATGTTAGACTAATATCGGTAAGTAACTTATTAACTGACATGTAACAAACAGTAGTTATGAATTTCTGACCCATGACCCTAAGAAGTATGTAATACTTACAGTAACCTTAACACACGTTCATGCGGTGTGGAAGTTAAAGGTCACCATACATTTGTTGGTACCTTAACTACAATAATCCTAAATAACCTTTTCTGATTAACTTAATAAATTATTGTATATTTAAATATAAGACTGCATTTTGATTCAACTGAATTATTTTCAAGGAGAAACAAAAATTAACCTTGGCGGTTAAGATAATACACTTAACAAAATCAGCGAATGTTTACTCAGTTTACTAGATGCAAGTTCTGTATGTACGGTATGCTGAAAAAGAATGTATGGGGTCTACATAGCCCTGGCTCTGTAAATATGAATACAAAGGGGTGCATTGCCACCACAATGATATATGCCATAGCATATGCCCTATGGCAGTTTATCTAATGTGGGTGAACTTTAACTTTTTTTTTTTTATGTCAATATCTTTCTAATATGTGAACTCTTCTAGGGATACCAACAATTAAGGTAGTTTTAGAATAAATTTCTCTTCCCACATTGTTTTATTCATTGCAAAGGCATGCAAGAAGTTGTCTACATAAACTCAGCCAAAAAAGACATATCCCCTTTTCAGGATTATTTGAAAAATAATGTAAAAATCCAAATAGATTTACAGATCTTTATTGTAAAGGGTTTAAACAATGTTTTCCATGCATGTTCAATTAACCATACTCAATTAACATGCACCTGTGGAACGGTCGTTAAGGCATTTAAGGTCACAGTTCTAAAAACGCAGGACACTAAAGAGTCTTTTCTACTGACTGAAAAACACCAAAAGAAAGATGCCCAGGGTCCCAGCTCATATGCGTGAACGTGCATTAGGCATGCTGCAGGGAGGCATGAGCACTGCTGATGTGGCCAGGGCAATACATTCACATGTCCACTGTGAGACGCCTAAGACAGCGCTACAGGGAGACAGGAAGGACAGGTGATCATCCTCGCAGTGGAAGGCCGTGTGTAACAACACCAGCACAGGATCGGTACAACCGAATATCACCTGCGGGACAGGTACAGGATGGCCACAACAACTGCCCCAGTCACACCAGGAACACAATCCCTCCATCAGTGCTCAGACTGTCCGCAATAGGCTGAGAGAGGCTGGACTGAGGGCTTGTAGGCCTGTTGTAAGACAGGTCCTTACCAGACATCACACGGAACAACGCTGCCTATGGGCACAAACCCACCTTAGCTGGACCAGACAGGAGTGGCAAAAAGTGATCTTCACGGTCACGGTTTTGTCTCACCAGGGGTAGGGGTGGGGTGATGAATGGACTCGTGTTTATCGTCGAAGGAATGAGCGTTACACCGAGGCCTGTACTCTGGAGCGGGATCGATTTGGAGGTGGGAGGTGCTGGTGAGATGCTGGTGCTTAGTGCGACATCTGGTGGCCATTCGTTTAAATAGGGTTGTTTAACTACATCATCACTGTGTGGTATGCCAGCTGCACAGCGACGGGACCTGCAGTATGTGGTGAAGGCCGCCTATCGCATTGCCAGGGTGGGGCTCTCAAAGATAGACACTAGATCTATGCCAGTCAACTAAGGAAGGAGGCTGGGTTATTTCTGGTCAATAACGTCCAGCAGCGACAGACTGTCTGAGTAGCTTTCTCTCCAGAGCTGTGACCTCCACCACACTTTCTGCTTCCTACCCGTAGAACAGAAAACATTACTGTTGAAACACTAATATAAGCATGCGCACACACACCAGAGACTGTGACATACTAACACAAATGCATATGCATTTTATTCCCACTCCATTTGTCCATATAGCCAATCTATTAACATACATGTATTTTTTAATAAATTGCACAATTATCACTTTAAGCTGGTTGAGCGCAAAGCTATTGTAAAATGTTCTCTTTATTTTAAAACATTCTCTGATTTATTAAATTATTTACAATTTTGAAAGACACAACTATCGTGGTGTCGTCTGCACATTGTGAATAGAGGCACAGTATTTGGTGAATAGGCACAGCACACTGCCCTGTGGGGTTCCTGTGCTTAGGAGGGGGTTGGGGGGGGGGGGGTGTATCTGCTGTGAAGAAGTCCATGACCCATGAACTGAAGAACCAAGGCCCAGGGTTGTTTAGTTTGCTGACTAGTTTGAGTGATGATGGGGTTAAATGCAGAGTTAGTCCACAAATAAAATAGCATCATTGCATGACTTTTAGGTTCCTCTATAAGTTTCTTAGGTTCCTTTAAGTGTGTAGCAGGCACTTGCCAAATTGTCAACTTTGTAACTGGTTGAGTGTGAGGGGAAGTGAAAGTCACGTATCATGCTCAGCATACACCAGCCTTCACTCTTTGCACAAAAAAGTAGATTGAGCAGGCCTGCTCTGCAGTAAGTACATCATACTCATTTAGTGTGATTTTCCTTTTCTTTTGAATGCCTTTGCACTATGACTGAGTTAAAACTATTATTATATTAAATTATTGAAATTTGTTTTGAAGACGTTTATGTGGGTTACTGTTGTGCCATTGTTTATATGAAATACTAATGTATTAATACATTTTATTGACAGATTTAAAAACGTTTTGGCAAGTGTGTGCGTAGCCACTCAAGATCTACATTAAAGATGAGCAATACTACCTGTGACAAGTTCCAAACATCATTTCTGCCGTCAATGTATGGTGTTGAATTCTGCATAGCACTGGCTGGAAACTGCTTTGCACTATGGTTACTAGTGGTCAGAGAAAGAAGAAACTGGCACACTGGCATAGTTCTGTCTTGTAATCTGGTCATCAGTGACCTCCTCTATGTTCTGACGCTACCCCTGCTGATAGTCTACTACGCTATGAAGAAAAACTGGATATTTGGCCAGGCTGTGTGTAAAATTGAGAGGTTTCTCTTCACCTGCAACTTATATGTTAGCATCTTCTTCATCACGGCCATTAGCGTGAACCGCTGTGTGGCCATCATATACCCATTTTTCTCTCGAAGTCATGTGCAGCCTGCCCATGCCAAGGGTGTCAGCATTCTCATCTGGATTGTTGTTGTGTCCATGTCCTCTCCCGTGCTGTACTTTGCCGACACTTGTCAAGTAGGGTCCACAAGGTTGTGTGCATCGCATTGCGGCGTTGAAAAGCAAAACAAATACTTCACTTACACAATGTTTCTCGCTGTGTTTGGATGCCTTGTTCCATTCCTGGTGACTTTCACTTCCTATTGTGCCATTATTTGGGTGGTCTGGAAGAACACAAACATAACCAGACTGGAAAAACAAAAGGTTGCTATAATGGTAGTGTCAGTTATTGTGCTGTATGCCATTTCCTTTGTGCCGTACCATGTCTTTCAGAACTACAACCTGTACCTGAAAATACGCCATCCTAATGTATGCTGGGTCTATATTTTTTATCAAGTTTCCAAGGGGCTGGCAACTCTGAATATGTGTATCCATCCTTTCTTTTACATGGCTGTGTTTGACAGTATACGAATTGCCTGCTGTGGACATTGTACTGAGGGCAGAAGAGATATTGATAAATAATGTAATTACTTTTGTGGGTTTAAATGTAATTTCTCGTGCAGTATTGCTAAACAAGTCTATGTTTCAACAGTGTGTGTGTGCGTGTGCCTTTGTGTGCGTGTGTTGCGGCATGTAAGATACGTAGAAAGTTTACGATATTTTTTAAATTGTCAATAAATATGGGCGATTTCAAAATTCTATGTCCGACGCCTACTACGTAAAAAACTGGCACAGCCTTCTGTTTTGGGGGTGTTTAACGAGATATTATGCACATTGAAGCAGCCTATTGATTGATTCATTTTCTAAACATAGTCCCAGTGAGCGATGAGCTAGTACACCGGAAACCTATTATGATCATACGTACTATAACATTTCTAGTAGAACCAGAGACATATGACTTATAATAGTACTTTGGTTCAACTCTAGACTTCGAGCCTTTATTGTGAAGTTGGAACAGTAAATATATACGGAAGTGTCTTCGCTGCTCTTTGCGATTCTGAGGTCTAGCTAGCCAGGAGGATGCCGTCGATTGAATACGACGAGTGAGTTTTCTTTGCTGGGAAACACTTAAATATCACAGTTTTTGTATTATGCCTGTCATGTCACGAACCCATTCTAATAGAAAACATATCGCTTTTCCGCAGTTCCAAGCCCAGTTGGGCCGACCAAGTTGAGGAGGAAGGAGATGAAGGTAAAGGGCTAACCATAGCCTAGCTATGATAGCTAATGAGAAGAAGTGAGGCACTGCTGCCTGCTGGAAGAGGCTAGACAGGCGGTGTTCACGTCCACGTGGTTCAAATGCAGTGCCTTCCGTCATTAGCAACTTATATGATTAAAACTGCATGCTGTACTTAAACATTTAGCATATTATGAATAATATAATTACCGTGATATGTTATTGACAATGTGGCCTGACTGCGATGACGTAGACTCATCACTAGCTTTCGCTCAGGCTCCATCAGCTACAGTAGCTAGCTGACGAGTAACCCTCAGTAAAGGAAGGAACTGACCAACATTTTTTCTTAAAAAAACAAAGCAATTCAAACACGTGTTTTCTTCTTTTGCAGGTACATTGCCATCACCCAAAGAAACAATTAAAGGAAACATCAAAACCATTATAGATTATAAAATAGATGAAGATGGAAAGAAGTTCAAGGTATGTCATTGAGCAAACCCAAACGGTTATGCAGTTTATAATGTATTATCATATAATGATAACTAGATTGTTATGACAGTATGGACACTCATATTCCTAGTCTCATACTCTTGGCTGGATTACGTTTTTTTTAATTTCTTATTATGTTTAAGCATGTTTTTTTTTTTTACAAGATTGTGCGGACGTTCAAGATTGAAACAAGAAAAGCATCGAAAGCAGTTGCCAGAAGAAAGGTGGGCTTTTATTTTGAATTGATATTGACCCAGTGCAGCAACACACTATATACTGTCATATATTCACATACATTTGTTTTTCAAATTTTTAGAACTGGAAGAAATTTGGTAACTCCGAGTTTGATGCTCCAGGGCCTAATGTTGCCACCACCACAGTCAGCGATGATGTTTTCATGACTTTCATCTCCAGCAAAGAGGTTTGTGCCCTGGTTGTGTTTACCAGTTTGCAGTTGAATTTGCTTTAAACAAGAGATGGCCTGCTACTGATTCAGTTCCACAATTTCAGCTATGCCATTATGTTGTTCTTCCAGGACCTGAACGCCCAAGACCAGGATGAAGACCCCATGAAAAAGCTGACGGGACAGAAGATTGTCTCCTGTCGTATCTGCAAGGGAGACCATTGGACCACTCGTTGTCCTTACAAGGACACCCTGGGCCCCATGCAGAAAGAGTTGGCTGAACAGCTTGGTCTTTCGACCAGTGATAAAGACAAGCCGGCTGGATCTGGTATGCCAGATGTGTTATTCACTTTGAGTAATATTGTAAGTTTGTTATTGCTCTTGTCGAGTGTACGATTCGGAAGTTGACATCACGCATTAGTTATGAAAATAATCAAACATAAAAATAAACAATGAATGTATTCAGTGGTTGCTGTATACTTTCTCGTTGTTACAAATTCTGTCAATCTATTTTTAGCCGTCATTTATGTTTTTTAAAGTAAATTTTAACGTCCCTTTAGTTTCACGTTCACCTCCTTTTTATACTTTAGGCAATGTCCGTTTAGCAGGACAAATTTAGACTAAAGATTCAGATTAAAATAAATTAATATCTATGTAGTTTACACTTTTCAATAAGACTAATACTATTATGCCAGTGCATTTGGTTATAAAAGGATATTGACACTTAAATGTTGCAATGTCATAATAATGGCTACTGCAATACTGTATGAACCTGAAATCAGTGGCTCATGCCACATACTGTACGGCAATAGGCCAAGTGGCTCGTAATCAGAAATGGTGGGACAAATTTGTGGTATGATTTTTATGTTCAACCAAATACAAGCATTCTATTTACACTGTGTTGCGCACAAATGCACTAGCTGACCGAACACATGGAAAACGGAACATTTTATTACATTGGTAGGGAGAAGAACCACAGAGCCTCAGGCTTTGTATTGATCCACGACCGTGATGCTAGATAAAACTTCTCTACCTTAGTATTACTGACTGTGTCAGTGTGTGGCAAGTTTGTCCAATATCCAATCTTTCAAAAACAATCTTTCCTTTGTTGCATGCATCTGACGGGCAAAGTTGCAGCCTGTTGTATTAGTAGTAGAAGTAGTAGTAGTATTATAGTAGCCTACAAATCCTGCAAAAGCTTTCAGTTGTCAAGTACAATTTTAATCATAAGTAGAGAAAACGTGTAGGTTTTATTTATAACCGGCTTCAGAGCCGCCAGCCGTTCGACTCACATCACTGCATCGCAGTGAGGGCGGTGTCTGCACATTCTTGAAGGTATAGTTAGCTATTGCAAGCTAAATTTAAGATAAAACACTTTATATCCAAATTCAACAAGTATCTCCTCATTTCGGTAGTTACCGTTCTCTGTGCGTGTTGGAAAAAATAAACTGATAGTTCTACACAGCCCTGGCTCCGTAAATAATAATAGTGGCCAACACCGCTCGAATCAACAAAGCTGTAGCACTACAAGTTGCTTCACAATGCATTTCGATGTGTGAGTCAGCTTGACGGAGGACTGCGGAGCGATACTCTTTTGATTTATGCTCAAAGTTAGCAAGACTGACTGGTTTATAGGACTACATTGAAATGCTTATTGGTTGGTAGTTGGTGTTGATCACAGCGCTAGTTTGGTTCAATATGCAGTGAAGGACTATGAAATCGGCGCCCCTCTTCAAGATTGGAAGTGTAATATGTCAAAATGAAGGACCACCTTCAGAATTTTCTATCATTGTTAAAAATATACCGTTGGTTAATTCGACCACAGGTTGTATCTAAGCATCACTTAGTGACTGCCTCTCAACCAGTAGTAGTAGTAAGTCGTAGTAAACCCCTATTTAAGCATGTTATTACCCAAGACACTCCTGGGAAAATATATTTTTAATCTCAGTGAGTAAATTTCCTGGTTAATGGTTTAATAATAAAAAATATATATTTTGCATATTTTTACATTATAATCCTTAATTTGTAAGGGCACTGATATTTTCACTGTATTTATTGATTGAGCCATTTCATTGATTTGAAGCCTCTTATGTCATCCATGGTATGTCAGTTTAGTGTTTTCTAAATTACACTGTTTTTCTCCCTTTACCAGCGGAACCGGAGCCTGCAGCTCCAGCACAGAGCAAGACTGGCAAATACGTTCCGCCCAGCCTGAGGGATGGAGGGACGCGTAGAGGAGAGTCGATGCAGCCCAATCGTCGGGGAGAATGTACGCATCGTCACCAATTTTTTTTATTACCTTATTAATATTTGCAATATTCCTGCCAAAGGTAATTTTAGTCCACAGGTTTTATTTTTATTTTGATATGTTCTGACAGCCGATGACAACGCCACCATCCGTGTGACCAATCTCTCAGAAGACACTCGTGAGACTGACCTGCAGGAGCTATTTAGACCGTTTGGCTCCATCTCTAGGATCTACCTGGCCAAAGACAAGAACACTGGCCAGTCCAAGGTTGGCGATCATAAGAATAGTTGGTCTTTAAAGAAGGAAAAAAATAACGTTGGTTTTGGTTCTAATTGTCTTGCTTGTTTCCTGCAGGGCTTTGCCTTTATCAGTTTCCACCGTCGGGAGGATGCAGCCAGAGCTATTGCAGGCGTGTCAGGATTTGGATATGATCATCTTATCCTCAATGTTGAATGGGCCAAGTGAGTACTATTAGTCACATTATATTCTGTATTGCCTGGTTTTTCTTTAAATGTTATCTCTATACATTTTACTCCTGCGTATATTCTGATTAACCCTGCATTCACACCGCCAACGTGTTCCGCTCGCAAATAGGCACGCTCTAATTCATTTCGAATGGACGCTAGCGTTTCTCTGCGACAAAATCGCCCAGCGACGGCAACAGATCAGAGTTGAGAACACTTCAACTTTATGCTAATTTCCAGCCATGTTGGTGACAGAGTTAGGGCAACTACCAATGGCAAAACAGATGTTCTCTGCTTAGCTATCTTAAAATCCCTCGTTAACTAGTCCCTGTTCACGGTCCATAGTGTAATAATATAGTATTTAAACAAACATTTCCCTCCAAAATGTTAATATTTTTTAGGGAATGCACACATTTTGCATTTGATTTGACAAATTTTAGACCTCACGCCAGTTTTAGTTGCTTGCGTAAGACACGCCCACCCCCATGCTTTGAATTAAAATAGGCATACAATAAATTACAAACTACTGCTGAGTTAGACATGCATGCACGCGTGCGCACACACACACTGTTCACTGATTTGTACGAGGTTGACTAGTTTAGTAGGCTATAATGGATGTAGTAGGTAGGCCTTGTGCCGTAGTGTTATTATCCCAATGAAATACTGAAACTTTATTAATACAGTAGGCTACTGTATGTTAGACTTGCGAGACCATCTTGATCTTGCGAGCTTCAGTTTAATTTCGCAGCAAAAACAGCCAGATGATTCATAAAATCAACTTCCAAGTATTTTTTTCTTTTAAGTACCTGCCATTCAAACTGTTTCAATGTACTGCTCCGACACCAGACGAACTTGTGACAATTCCTCTGGCATGTCAGGTTAACTGTATGTGACAAGTGACAATATATTCTTTTGACAGCTAACAAAAATGCTTGGAGGGTAGATTTCATCTACCAGCCACTTTACCTTGGCTGGTGACTCAAAGTTAATTTCGGACCCTGAGGATAGAATATTATAATCCAGCATTTCATTAATTGCTGCTGGTTATATATTTGACAATACACTTGGAAAGTAATGATATGGAAGTAAAAGTAATAATGCATTTCTTTTTTTGCAGACCATCAAACAACTGAGATGAAACACTGAGGATGCCAGATTTTAATCTTGTAATAAAATGTGGCTGCTAAATAGAGAAATATTGTAATATCTTGATCTTTTCTGGTAACCTTCTCCAGTTAAAGGAAATATGCTTGAAATATTTAGTAAATATCTTATGTAAATCGAAGGACCCTGTATTTGCTTGTAAATCAAATTTGTATTTTTATTTACATTAATCCTAATTGATACACAGGAAGAGCTAGCCTTAAACTCTGAATTTAGGCTGCAATCACACGTGTTTTCCATGTTAGGTTTAAATCCCTTGATTTACATAAAGGGATGTCAATATCTTAAAACATGCTGAATTAGGTTTACTACACATGGTTAACTTACAAATGTTCCAGACCTTGCTGCATATCTTAAATTTTAAAGCAAAAATTAGCTCAATGACATCTGAGCTTTAAACCGTTAATTTCCTGCATTCTGGTGAATTGTCATTTAAGAATTTGTATTACAGCTCAGTATCCTGCGAAGTAACCTTAAATGGGCATGTGGCACCTATCCATGCAAATGATAAATATAATCTGATCTTGTAATGCTCATGCTATCACAATGCCTGCTCCCAACATTTCCCATTGTAATTCTTAATGTTGGCATGCTTATCCAGACCTGGAAATTGCTCAAATTTCAAACTGCATTGGAATCCTGTGATCTTCCAGGAATTAGGTTGTTCTGAGATCATCCTGGGGTGCACACCTAATTCAAGAATGTTTAAATTTCTGGTTTTACAGGCCAATGCATTAATTTGAATAAAGTTTGGCACATAAAAATGCAGTGTGGGTGCCTAAGACCAGGGTTGAATACTGTACCACTGACTACCTGCTACAAATACAAATCATAAGTACCAAATGTTATTGAACCCAAAAATTGCTAGAATGCAGCCTTTTCTAAAATTCCAGGTTGAAAAACAATTGAGTCATTTGATAAGATCTTTACTTGAAATACAACATATAAAAACTACATACAATTGCACAGTGAATATTTCAGCAAGACTGATAAAACCACATTAGAAATACAAGCACAGAATGGTACTAAACAGCACATCCAGAACGCCACAACTTATTAAAAAGGAGGATGTTTCCAGAGGTTTTTGCATCAGGATTTAAGGAATTCATTCTGATTATGTTGAATTAATCTGAGACCTCCATCTTCTCTTGTTTCAGGTTTTCTGAAGGTGAAAAATAACGTTAAATATTTCTGATTTAATTTCTTTACAAGGCTACTTATACTGCAACTGATCCACATTCAACTGAACACTTGAGCACTGTTTTGAGTAGACCCAAGTGCAATCCCACACTACTTACCCGACACAATATTGAATGTGGAGTGGATGTAAAATGGATGCCTTTAAGATATGAACATGCTGTACAGTCATGCAACAGGACCTCACCTGCTTGAGTTTCTTCCTTAATTCTCTCCAATATACACTTTTTGATCTCCAGCCCTATGGCTCTGGACAGAGGTGGGGGAACAGCATTTCCAACCTGGAAATGATGAATGGCAAACATTGTGTAGGTTGGGGTTTCTAGATTAAGGATTTTGCTTTTGTTCTACATGTTCTGTGTAATTGTGCACCTCTAAGTATAACAAAAGTTGGCACCCACACAACATACATTTTTTTACTCAATTCCAACTGCAGAAACAAGTTGACGACTCAAGGGACAGTACCTGTCTGTGTTTGTCCAGAACGTTCCCAAAGAAGCGGTAAGTGTCGGGAAATCCTTGAGAACGCGCACACTCCCTCACGCTGACCACTCTGTTCTGCTCGGGATGCAGAACGCGTCCCTGCAGTAAAGGGGATGCTTTACTTCCTCGTACAAAGACTTTGTCATATGCAGACGACCGCTTGGTACACAGGTCTTAACGGCGCAAGCTGAGGCGTCGCTTACCTGCTTGCCCATGGGCTCAGGGTTGGTGACGGTGGTGCTAAAGAAGCCGTCCCACTCCAGGCGGCCGTAGAGTCCAGCCCAGTGGTTGTGGCGGTTTCCAGTGTGAGGCAGACACCAAGGGATGAGGGTGTTAAACTGGCGGTCAGCAGGGTCACAAGGCTTTCCTGAGAGAAGGCGTGTCAGACATCAGGAACAGTGTTCACCTCCCCATTCAGGCATGCATGTTCATGTTACGCTGGCATACCTCCTGCGCAAGTGCAGACGCCCTTTAGTGCCCCAGTGCCGCTGCGGCCGTTCTTTTTGTCAGGGTGTGTGTAGCGGAGCTTCTTGGTCATGGTGCCGTCTTTGAGCCGAACCTCAATGTTGGGCAAGTCTCTCCAGTCCGAGCCTGGGGCCAAGGGGATGTGGCGCATTCGGCCCTCAACGAGAGCACTCATGTCCTGACAAAGACAAACTCACCAAGTCTCAATGACGTGTGTAAGGTATCGTTCCTACAGTGCCACGTGTGTAAGGTATCGTTCCTACAGTGCCAGCAAGCGGGTGCCTACCTTGCAGATATGATCTCTGAGGATGGGCTGGTACTGTGCTCCTCTGATCTGCCTCTGGAACCAGGACTGGGGATCACCGTTGTAGGAGATCTCTAGAGCAGACGCGCCGTTACGGATCTCCGGCAGGTCAGACATAGCGTCTCGGACCGTGATCGTTCTGTAGATTCCTCCGTTACCTCTGCGGCAGAGGGAAGGGATGCTTCAGGTCATGACGGGAGGAGGACAGGTGGTACACGGCGCTACAGAGGAGTGGCAGGCGCGGACGAGCGTTCTTACCGCGTCACGTTGCTGAAGTACTTCCTGTCTCCAACCACCACGTTCAGGGAGCATGCCCTGGGAGCAAACACGTGCAGGGGCTCTGGGTAGCGGGGCAGCTTCTCCCCAGGAGCGGCAGCCAGGATGATGGCCCTGCGGCGTGTCTGAGCTACGCCATACTGGCCAGCCTGGAGGTGGTGTGAGGAAGGGGGTCAGCGGCCTGCAGTTCTGTCTACATACTTTACAGACTACAAGTCACACTTCGCTTCAGTGGACAAGTAGCCAAGTAGCCAGGTTTCAGTTGTCAGGCGTGTGTACAGCGCCATCTCTTGGCCATAGTTTGTATGGATTAAACAAAATACACAAGTTGCATGACTAGCCAATTGACAGAATTTTAAATTAAATCAAAAGCACCCAAAAAACAACTTAGACCTTAAAGTGTGCACTGTCACACTTTACACGCTCAGTACATGGACCCTAACTAGCACGCCCGTGGTTGCCTCATACCATGCCTGCCGGGTGAGCTCAGAGCCTTTAGACGTACCTGAAGGACGCCAAATGTACACTGGTAGCCCATGCGCACAAGGCAGCGCAGAGTCAGTTTCAGCACCATGGAGCTTTTGAAGGAGACAAAGTTCCTCACATTCTCAAGAAGGAAGAACTTGGGTCTGTAGTAGTCACAGTAACTGAAAAGGGGAGGGGGGGGGGGGGGCATTTAAAAACCAGTCATAACAACCAGACAGATCAACCCTTCTCCCACCTCCCCTTCACCACTGCTCACCTCAGGTAGGACACCACCAGGGAGTTCTTGAACTTTGAGTATGTGCGTGAGTTGAAGCGGTTCATTCCGCTGAAGCCTTGGCATGGAGGACCTCCACACAGCATCTCCACATCCCCCTTCAGAGGCAGCTTCTGGCCCAGAGAGTTGGTCTTCTCCCCAGACATGACCAGCTTCAGCAGGACGTTGCAGTCCTCCGTAAAGACTGTGGTGCCAGGGTTGTTGAGCCGGAAGGCCTGCGCTGCCGGGTCCCACATCTCTATGGCCCACAGAGTCTCAGAGATACCTGAGGTACAGAAACGTTCAGCACTTCAAATACCATCTGGATTTAACTTGCGTAATATTTGACCACATGTCCAGTGGTTTCTAGATTTCACTTGAATGCGATTTGTTATGGACAACAATGTTTTATACCAGAGGAGGGGGAAAGGAAACCCACCCACAAGAAAGAAAGTGGGGGGAAATAATAAGTTTATTGTCAGATATAATGTTCCATTTAATTACCACATTCAACACCAGCTTTGGTGTTTGAGTTACACCCTTGAGTTACTCCTTAACTGAAACGTTTGCGCCGTTAAGAGATCAGATATACCCCTACACACAAACTGTTACTTCTACCACAACCGCCTCCACATGTGTTCTTAGGCAAATAGAGAAGGCTCTTACCAGCTTGGTGGAAGCCTTCAGAAAGACCACCGCAGCCCGAGAACACATCCAAGGTGCGATACTTTTGCACTTTGGGCTGCTGGGCTTCCTGCAAGTCCTGATCTTCTTTTGGGGAGGAAGATTTTCCTTTGCCTTTACCTAGTAACAGATACTCCAGTTATATTATCATTTTTAATTCATTATTCACACACCTTTACATAAAAATTAAACAAATGCATTGTACCTTTTCCCTTGCCTTTTCCTTTGCCCTTCTGAGCTGCTGAGCGTGCATGGTTTGGTGGATCCTCAAAGCTCTTGGATTTGGCATTGTAAGCCTGTTGATAACAGAAGATATAATTTTGTATGACTGCTTCAAGTTTCCATATTCTTTACAGTCTAGCAATTATATTGGAGCCATCAAGTAATTGAACCACATGACCAATTTGTATAACTTCCTCCAATTCAGAAGCTGACCCCCTCCTTATAGAGCCCAATGTGGGGCCCCACATTGTTATGGACCAGTCAGGCAAAACATCCCACCCTACGCAGCGCACAAATCAATAACCCGGGAATGTCACGATCACATCCCACAGTGCTGCAGCTTCACCTCTAGGAAGTAGAAGCGGTCTGGCCCACCGCTGGAGTAGTCCTGAACAGACTGATTCAGGTCCTCGCCGTACTCCACTTGGCAGCGGCCCAGCACGTTAGACATACTGACAGTCACCTCCTCGTCGCTCCAGTACAGCTGATTGACATCTGCATGGTAACTGGCCTTCACTCCTTTGTGAGTGTTCTCGGGCCTGGAAGGCATAGGAGTGAACCCAGCCGTTACAAAGCATCCCCCAGTGTCGTGGGTCAGAATTTTACTATAAAAGCTAAAACCACTCCTACATGCAGTGCAGCTTTTATCTGCATAAACGTAGTCACTGGCTAACCAAAAATAACACCCACCTAGTGCCCCACCCAACAGTTGAAATAATGAAACGCGTGCCTGTAAAACTTGTACAGTTGCAGTTTGACCTCCGACGTGTCCAGCGTGCCGTTGCTGCGGCGATGGCAGAAGATATGCTTGATGCGCCCGATGCGGAAGGGCTCCGGCGCGTCAAGGTTGGACCCCTTGATGTAGTCCGAGGACTTCCTGTAGTACTCCGGATACATGTCCTCGTCAACATCCTCCTTCCTGTGGGAGCGCTTCACCGGGCTGGCAGCCTTCAAACTGACAGAAAGCACAACGCGTTGTCAGTCAGCCTCCATTTTAGCCATTACATAGTGAGAATGTCTGTGGGTGTAGGCTTGCAGAGATAAGGAAGCTATACAGGCAAAGGGGTTCACTGCTGAAGCTCAATACGACCAACAATGCACAAGCCTGTACATTTGCATGCCACGTCTGAGGAACGCGACCATTAACAAGGGAGGTGCGACTCGTGCCAAAACATAGTTCCTACGAAACTAAAACCAAAACATAGTTCCTACAAAACTAAAACATAGTTCCTACGAAACTAAACATCAACTCCTATTATGCATGTATGCTATTATTACATGCCAATCAGGTTTTTAAATATACATGAACTCACACTAAACAGAATACACATACGAGTATGGACAAGGGATTCCGTTTGCAAACACCTGCTCCATGTCATCTGGACATGCACGCACCTGAAGTTAAAGGTATCAGGAGGCAGGTAGATGCCATCCCCTACCCTAAACTTCTCCCCCTTGAAGGAGGCCAGAGCATATAGGGCCTTGGAGTCTCTGTCCTCGCTCTCCAAGGGCTCGGACACCCGAGGGGTCTCCCGTTCCTCTAGCTCTTTGGTCCTCGTGCAGCTGCCACAGAATCTACACACACAAATAGACATTAAGAAGGAGAACCAACATGTGCAGCAGGAGAGACACCTGAACAGACATGCTCACTTGTATTTGCAGTCCTCAAAGGGGGTGAAGGTGGGAGGGGTCTCAAAGCGGGCACACTCCGGTTCATACCAGAACTGGTAGAAGAAACTCTTGCCATCGTCCTCTATCACCTTGATGTCATCATCCACGCCACCCTGGTAAATATACATTTAGAGAGGAAAAAAATAAATCCATAAAAAAGGAAACAAAGCAAATATATAGAACTAAAACTAAATGGATGCATTGATGAATTTAAAGCTCCCATGTGCTTTAAATTCCCCCCTACCACCCAAGCTTTTGTGATGCATCAATTTAAGACTGACACACCGCACAAAATAAGAGTGCGTGCCCACCTCCATGCACCAGTTGTCGGACGGGCCCTTGTACATGACGTCCACTTTGCCCGCTGCGTAGCTGAGCTGCATATCTTCACAGTCGTCCACCAGCACCAGCTCCAGCGGGTCGGAGGACTCGCCCAGCACGGTGTCCGTGCCGCGCCTGAACCAGTGGGCATGGAACATCTTGCCGCTGGCGTCCTCCCACAGGGAAGCGATCCTGGGGAGCAGGAGACGTTAGCGCACAGGAGGGGTTCCCCGCAGGGGAGCGGCGATAAGAAGGTCAACGCGGCACACCTGGCCAGGTAGAGGGGGTCGGATGGGTCCTCCGAGGAGACGGAGACGCAGTCCCCCAGCTCCAGCTCCTTGTTGTTCACACGGACCTTCTCGTAGTACCGCGTCTTCCCCTCAGTCTGGGGGAGTGGGGAGGGAGCGGGGTGTTTTTACAGCACACTCAAAAGGACAGAACTAGAATCATTCATGAATGAGGAACAGAATCTCCCCCCACCCCAATATCCAATACCATCCCCAGCTCAGTTTACGATTAAGGGTGGAGAACAAAGGCATGGCAACAAGTTGAGGGAAGGATGTGTACAAATGCAGAGGAGACAGGGATGGGAAGACATACTGCAACAGGCTCGCCGATCCACGTCAGCTTGCACGCCGCCTGCTTCTTTCTCTTGGCCAGAGAAGGCTTCTTGGATGGCGCCTTCACCACGGGCACGTCCTCCTCCTCGATGTTCTCGTCTTCCTCTGCCTCCTTCACTGCCAGGTTGGGGCACCTAAGAGGCCGGTTGTTTACTTTTTAACCGCTTTCCTGGGTACGAATAAGATGGCTTCTCAAACAAACATGGACAGGAGCGACAGCCTCACCTCCTCTGTCGACACGCCTGCTTGCTTTTGCCACTTCCTCCGAATTTGATCATATCTTTGCAAGCCGAACACTTGCCGCAATCAGCCGACTGGCAGACCTGTGGAAAGACAAGGCCACTTAGAGAATCCTGAATAGAAATATATGGGCATGTGTAGAAAGCTGGCAATCGTATGCACATACCCCGCCACTGCCCACAAAAAGCGAATAAACCAAAACGGGAAACCCATTAAGCCAATAGTGTGGTTGCACTGACACAAGCACACAGAATAGGTATAGAAGCTGTAAATGACAGTCAAACCTTGCCATAATGTAGTCGAATCATAAGCTAAAATTGCTCTTCCTGCAAGCATTGAAAATGCAGTTATGGTTCTCCCCATTAGTTTATATCGGGGCCTGATCATGTTTGCCTGAAACAACAACAACCGAGACGTTGCAAACACAAGAACAGTCGATGTCACACTGAAGACCAAAGTAGCTGTGCTTATTTCCAGAATGAGAGAATTACATGGCCCTCATTCTCCCTAAAAGGCCACAGTATACACCGAACGGGCTCCGAATGTCACCGCTACACTCACCTCACAGACGCCACAGCGCTGCCTCTTCACGCCACCGTCCTTATCATTCTGATCGATCTGATCGGAGAAGAAGGTGTCGAAGATCTGGTAGACTAGCTTAGTGGTGGTGGCTTTAGTGGGTCCCTTACTGTCCTTCTCGATCTTTGTCGGGTGGCGGATGGCCTGTCTTCTGGCAGCTCTCCTGTTCAGGGGGAAGACAAGAATTAAGGAGGTGTGGCATGTCAGGTGTCATTATGGCATGAGGTCACCAAGCCATGCAACACAACAAGCAGACAACCAAAAAACAGCTACAAAAATAAAGATATATTCTGCTAATTGTCTGAAACTCATCTTGGCATTCTCCCAGCATAGATTTAAATTTACTTATGCAAAAATATGTACTTACTTTAACAATATTTACCATCTGTTGAGGGAAGGCAAATTAATCTAAGCGATAGGCTTAACTACATGTAACGCTGCTTTAAAATACAGCAAATAGGACAATAATACTGTTGTAGTTACGGTACAGGCTAGTGAGTTTCAAGAGGCAGGTAGAGGTTATGTTATATTTCCAGATTAAGGACTGATATTTCAGTGTTCTGAGCACTGAAATAAAACACACACACTATTAAAAAACACAACCACACAACTTCAGAAGAGCTTTCCCATTTGTCCACAGAGCTTTACATTAAAATCACAACACACGACGATTTGAGGATGCATTCAGGACAGGCCTACCTACCAGTACAACAGCATGCTGCATTAGGGAGTGTCAAAGGAACATTAGGGAGAAATAGAAAATTATATAAAAGCTGCAAGCAGCAGGAACACATGAACATAAAATACTCGAAATCGACAACTTCAGAAGCATTGGTATTTGGAAGTGTTAACTGAACAAAAAAGGCAAAGGTTGATAGCACATGTACTGCTAAAGTAATAGCAGAAAAGTTAAAACGCCAAACTGAACCCCAACACATAGCAACAGTGACCCTTAAAAGGAAAGAGCGCCGTGGCATTCGTGTTAAGGGAACTGGCGCATTGGAGCCCACAACCCTCATCCCTACCTCTTCCCCAGGGTAACTCCAGCCAGCTTGATGAGGTCTCGCATGCAGGGCGTGACAATGATGGGTTGTTCATCAGAGTCTCCGGCCTCGTCGTAACTCTCCACCTGCTCCACCACAAACTGGGCGTGGCGCAGCAGTGTGTCCTCGGTGAAGCGGTTGAAGTTGAGCCCCGCCGGAGGCACGGTTGTCTGAAGAAAGCAACACGCGTCAACAGCTTGTTTGATGTGACGGTGCGGTCACTTGCATTAGTGGCTCTTGTCAACTGACAAGCTACTTCTTTATGGCTTACTTATTGGGCGATCACAGGGCACTCACTTCAATCTTGTTGAGGAGGTCCTCGTAGCTGACATCCGGATTCTTCTGCAGGAATTCCACCACTATCTTGCTCATGTAGATCTTCTCCTGCATGAGCGCAAATATGATAGAGTACTCCTCGCTGGGCTGCATCAGGATGTAGTCGGCAAAGGCTAGAATGGAAAAAGACGGAAATTACTCCGACTGTATAGCTACAGTGACAAATTAAAACAGCACAAGATATTCCACCTGTAGTGAAGCCAATTAAAGCCCTTTCTCCTCCATCAAAACCAGTGATCCACCAGGCATTGATGGGTCCCAGCTTCTTTGCAGGAACTCCTCCTGTAAAAATGACCCAAATAATTTATTCTATCAACAGGAATGTATCAATGTAACATTCTGCTTTGTGAAAAGGACAAATTGCTTAAAATACAAAACTCTAAAGAATATGGTTTAGAGATATATAAACGAGTCCTACCATCCAAGCAAGGGTTGTCATCATAGATTGGCTTGACTACACAACTGAAGTAGAGCTCCACATTTTTCTCAATTAGCCCAGAGTCAAATGGACAAAGATGGCCATGTTTGTCATATACACTGAAAGACAGAATAATTCACTTGTCATTACAAGGTTCTCTGCAGCAGTGAGGCCTAGACATTAGCAATGTAAAATAGATTGTTACGAAGTTCATCACCAACAACAGCAATTATCATATCAGCCAACAGCCCAGAAAGTTACTGATGCCACGCAGTCTGATTGATGCCTGCACCTAAATTGTGAGCCTGAATACCATTTGTCTGGTAAATTCCTTCACTAGTGGAATTACGTTATTTATGGCACAAAATATACAGTCTTAATGGGCACCTGAAATTCGTAATCTTGTGCTGTGGCAGGTCTTCATAGCTCTCAAAGCCATCCTCATTAGCATCAAAAAGTGACAAGCGTTCATCTGTCAACATCTCTGGTTCATCCAGCTGTGAATGCAAAGTGCAGCCTTAATTTCAAATGTTTTCAATAATAAATAATTTCAATAATAAAAGTAAATGCAGCGATCACTTAAAATAACGCACAATAAATTGCACCTCTACTAGTGGAAAGGCAAGGGACATTCAAAGCGTTTTGCAAATTGCAATTCAAAAGGCAGCTACTACAATTCAAGTCTTTGCAGGACCCACTGCTCACCTTTATGTACATGTCAAGTGATGAAAAAAGTATTTAGATAAACTACACCACACCCATTGTTCAGATTGTGTAGGACACAGAAGACGTCTTACCGCATTATCAGGATCTCCCTGAAAGAACTTGAGGTCTGAGTCGTCCAGGTACTGCCTGCAGTCTGGACATTTAGGAGGTGGTGTCTGGGGCAGAGGAGATCATCTTAACAAAAGGCAATAACGGACTTTGAAAACTGGACCGCGGCCAACTGGACTTAGACATCGGGCAATGAAGTACCTTCACAGCAGACACTGGCTTGGGGTTCTCACACTTGACTTCTGAAACAGCACTGCAAAGAGAAGGGAAATCAATACTCAAAAGCTCCTGAGAGGCAGAACATTGATCCGTAGGACAAATTAACTCACTTTTCATCAGAATCCACTTTGAGACGTTTCTCCTCTCGGCACTGCAGGTAGTTTTAAAAGTTTATTTTATTTTTAAGTCTAGAATGAAAGCTACATATTTAAATGCAATAAAACAATTTAAGTATGTACAAGTTAATCACCTCTTCAACATCCTCCTCTTCCTTCTGGCCATTTGCATCTTCACCGATAACTTCTTCAGATTTGCGTTTTTGACTGCAATGATGAATGATTAGAGAACTTAACCACCTTAATTTGTCACGATTGATACATCTTTGGAAACAACTTAGCCATAGCATTACACTAATGTCACACTCACACTTTAGCAAACATCGACATGATTGTTGGCTGTTTGCCACCGTTTCTTGTGACCCTGGCAGGAGATTCTATAAAAGTAGGAAGAAAACTGTTACGTAGGATTGTTTACACAGATGCCATTACTGGCCCCCCCTTTGGCTTCTGATGTAACATCGAACAGGTGGAGGTCAAAGTGCACAGTGTTAAACATACTTTTGGGTTCAGAGTCTGCCTTGCTCTTGCGTCCCACCTTCCCTTTGGCAGCTGGCGGGGACATCGCAGACTCTGGCTTTTCTTGGGCGTCCATGACCCCGTGGCTGTCTTCCTCGTCCATGTGGGAGCCGTTTGTAGCGACGCCATTCGCCTTTCCGTTCTGCTTGACTGCTTCGGCGGGAGAGCCGTTTTCCACACACAGATCCTCTCCCAGCAGGCTCTTGACTTTAGAGAGGTAGCCATCCTGCGGGTGCATGGCACAGATCCAGTGAGGTGCTGAGCAGCAGGGCTAACAGCACGGCGAGCACATCTAAAATACTCATGCCCATTGAGACGAAGGCTACGTAAAATGTTCTTAACATATGTCCTCTTTAGAAGTACTATAGAGTAAAAATTACTTCACGTGACGCTAGAGTAAGATTGTTATTTGAACTTTATCATAATGAATATCTGGGCTGCACCACGTTGTGGTGACTGACTGCTAGCGACAGCGAGGAGCTCTTCACTGAATTTGACAATGCGCTTTTAAAGGCATGCAGAGCTTTTACAAAACACCAAAAAGTTGAATTGCATTCAGAAGTTGGTCTGTTAATACTAATACAGGTAGTTTGTTAAACATTTACTCTGGGCTTTCATTCCACTCTGTTAATTAAACGTTGTCCACATGAACGCAGTTACAGGCAAGGTCACTCACTGACCATTGAGATCTCTGAACTTTTCATCTTCTCCTCAAGGGTGTTGAGCTGGTCCCGAGTGTCGACATGCAGGAAGTCCTGCACCAACCCGAGCTTCGTTTTGACACACTCCTGAATTACATATGATGGTAGTAGCAAGAATTCAGACAGATTACACAAGTGCAACCACGCTGTTTTGATAAGACTCATAACAACTGTTGACAATAAAACAAAAGAAAGCATGACGCTTAGACATTTGAATGTTCATATATTGCATTTGTACGGCGACTCACCTCGTCTGATAACCCATCCTCATCCAGTACCTGCAGCCTGCAGAGAGAGCGCTTGTCAATTGAAAACGCTAGGTCAGGTTAACTTTCCTCGACCTGTCATTCAAAGGCTAACAGCGGCTAACTAGCTAGCCAGTCACTAACAGATTGCCTCTGTGCATGTTCAGTTTTCATTTTATTAGAACCCGTGCAACAAAAATCTGTACCAAAACTTCCTGAGTGGCGCCAACTCCCACATTGTTCCATTCATAGATGGGCTAACTTGCTAACTAGCTAACGACGATATCATATTAACGGGATCTATCCTTCTTACGGTACAGCAGTCTTACGGTTACTGATACAGGGAACGCTAACGTTAGCTATAAAACCATTACAGATGCACTCATAACTACTTACAAATGCAGTGGTCATAGTTATGTGATGACAACGAAGACGTTTGGTGTCGTTGTTGTTTATGTGATATGGACAGCACACTGCATGCATGATACATAATGCAGGCATTCTTAGCATCCATAATACAATACCTCTTCTTGACGTCCTCTGGTAGAGACAACGGCGTCCTGGATGGCATTGCAAACAACTTAACGGCTAAAAATATTAAAACGGCTAAAAAAATGTGTAAAACAACGTTAAAACTGGCCTCTCCTAATGACCGTGCGTTAACGGTGATTGCAGTATTGCATGCAATGGTTGCTATATGCAGTTTGGCGCGCAGGCCGTCTTTTCGCGCGGAAACCCCGGGTATTTTGGACCTTACCACTACAGCGGCAGTAAAGGGGACATTTGATCACTGTGGTGTATAATATTTAGTCTGCGCTTTATAGAGTGCATAAACAAAAACATATATGTGTTTATAGCGAATTCAATTATTACCACATTTAGTATATTGTTATATTTTCGTCAGTGTTAACCTGCTTTAGATGCATTTCTCAAACCGTCACCCTCCTACAGAAACACAAGACAGCTCTTTATGCGGAAGTAATCTGAATGAGCATTGAACAATAAATAATGCACAATCGTGAACCGATGACACATTAGGCCGTATTTGTGAGTGTGTATACCGTGGTTCAAACTCCATGGTACATACTCCTTTTCAATGTCACTCTAGTATTTGTTTGTTCGAGTGCTTGGATGGGTGTAGTGTATATGAGTTGTAAATTAAGTACTACTTAAAGCAAATACACTGAAAACAATACTGGAAATCGGTAGTGTCTGTTTTAATTAAAATTTTCTGCATTACAAAATTTAAATACATGTTCAAAACAAACAAAACCTGATCGGCAAAATATCTATCGCAAGTAATATATATCCACAAGGGGTCACTATATCCACGTTCAAAATATACAACGCTCACATCCATTGCTCTAGGGTTGATTTGACCAACCAATGCCACTTTGGCATTGGTTTTCATTGGCTTTTCATCCCTATCTATGGCTTCTATAAAGCCTACACAACCTTCTGTGGAATTGCTGCAGTGCAACTTAGACAGACACATTAGCTCAGTGAGTAGGGATTCCAGTTTTCATACCAAAGATTGGACATTCAGTTCTCAAAACAACCACTAATATGTTGTGTTTGCACATTTATGAACTGCAAATGGGCCTATATCCACATCCCACATCCAAGCACACTGTTGTTTGTTGTTTTATTTCTGTAAAGGCATATACCAGCTGGAACTTGTTAAGTACTTTGATTTAATGTTGCATGCAAAATGTGCATGCATATACAGACTTTAACCCATATAGAAGTAAACCACACTTTATAAAGTTTTCATGAGCACAGCTTCACCTACAGGTTTGTGAGTTTGATGTCAAATCCTGCAGGGTACTAGACAGACTTGGCAGAGGCCCTCACTGGAGCCTCCTGGGGCTGATTCAGCCAATCCTGGACGTCTGACAGAAACCAGGCCTGACTCTTCCAAGGCCACTCTGTCAGCCTCTCCCTTCACTGCTACGTCTCCTGGGGCTTTGTTCATGCTTCTCCCAGACAAACTAACTCACAAAAAGCCAGCCATTCCCTTCAGCCACATCCCACCCCTCTCTGTCCAGCTTACAATCATAACAACCCTTTCCCACTTTAGAGTGAAAGAAATGCACATTTACTGGGTGAGAGTTTATGGGCCATGGTATATATGCACAAAGTTGTTCAAGCTTTTCATGTTGCAGCGAGTGCTTTTCTGACCTTGTCAGAGCATGTTTGGATTTCGATTAGTTCTCAGATGTGGGTACAATACAGAGGCATCTCAGGACCTGCAGATAACCTAGAGCTGAAAATGTAAATTCTGAGTTTAGCCGCAACATTCAGTTGATTAGACAGACACACTCAACTCTTGGTATTTCATTTATTTTACAAAAAAGGGAATGCAATTAACAAAATGTTTATGTACCTCTATTAGTGTTTAAGATTGTACCGACAGGCAGCGTGCTACAGGACACACAAGGGTATTGCACACATAACATTCTATACATTAGGACACTTCATACATACTGTACATAGATAAACACACATACATGGTCATTCTAATATTTATCTTATTTTTTTATCATACAGAGGTGGTAAGTTAGCACAGCAAAGTGATAGACACACTGCTTAACATTTTCTTTGTGAAGAAAAACAAAACAACGGGGAAGCAGATACTCTTGAAGCTGCCAAAGTGCTTTTCACTTTCATTTGGTTGGCTGTCTAAAAGTCAAAAGCCTTTCCTGACAAAGTGAAAATTGATCAAATGTACTGTATGTATACATACATAGGATTATGTATGTCTACAGGAAGACTAAGCTAACTCATGAACAACAGGAACTGGACTATGAACAACAGGACTTCCTGTGTCTGCAGGAAGCAGCATGTTGTATGTAGGGTTTCAGAGGAGGAGCAGGTTTAACATCCCTCATGAGGATACACAGATCCCCCTCCATCTACTACTCCTTTGAAACTAGATATTTTCATTTGTTTTGCTGGGGAAGTAATGAGTTTCTGGAAAGCGAAGATGTGTTTACTCTGATCAGATACCACTTCTACCTGGCTTCACAACGCAAGCGTCCACCATTTTACACCAGGGTGGCAGGTTTGTGGTGTCGAAGACTTCACAGTGATAGCGACCTACCCTGTTATTTCCACTCTCTGCATCTGAACGGTGCATTAATGCACAAGGATAATCAATAATACTGTCAACAATAATGTTCTGGCCCCTAACACTTCATACTTACTTACATTCAGCCGTTTGTATTGCTAAGAGGAAGGCCAAAACAGAAAGAGCTCCGCTGCTACTAAACCAATTTAACATCTGTCAATGAGTGATATTAATCAGTGTCAGGTTGCTTTAGGAAATGCTCTTTTTGATCAGACCTTCCGCTCAGGAAACTGTTAAGATACAAAAAGACAACAGTAAAAGCAAGAGGGATAGATTACGAGTACAAATGGAGAGGTGTTAATGATGAAGCTGGAATATATCATACACATTAGCACTTACACTTGAGTTAAGAAAGTCAAAAAGAGTATTTAAGCTTGTTGGACTTAAAATGTTATATGGAAGGATATATAGGGTGTATATAGCCCTGGTTTTGGAGGAGGGGGAAGGCATTTATCTGCCTAGTCTGGAGTGCAGGTTTGAATATCGAGCGTGAGAAAAAAAAAAGTTAAAAAAAATATGTAGGCTCAATGTATAAAAAACTTGGTTAAATCATTCAAAGCTAAAAATATTGCCTACAAACCTACAAAGTGCAACTTTGCAAACTTTGCATTAGTGCAGATCTCAAGGGATGCACCAGAACTCACCACAGTCCAGTCTAAATTTAAACAATGTTTTGTATATTTGACTTTTAATGGAAGTGACATATAGAAGAAAAAAAGTTTACAGTAACCATTGACATATTTCAATATTTCTGCAATTGCTAAGTGTACCGATATAAAAGTAATTTTCACATTTCTGAAAAGTCTCGGACCCCTCCCCGCACAGGTGAATCCACTTAAAGTTAATTGTGAACCACACAATTTCTGTCGGTAATAAGAGTCATTGTACGTTGTATAATGTCAGCCGTGTTACATCCAGGCGTTAGAGCCCAGCGTCCATATTGTCCACCTCTCCCAAATGCAACGGCCGTTTCTCTTTCACAGGTCTCCCTCATTCGCTCTCGCAAACGCACGCATTCACACACGCGCACGCACACACACACTCGCACTAGTGTTTGCGCCGTTTTCAGACGCAAGTGGTGCAGTCTTGCATGATGGGGATAGACTGGTGCTTGTTGGTGCAGTGCTCCAAGGAGCTGGAGCTCTTCAGGGGCACCAGGCACCGCTCGGCGGGCTGCCCGCTGTGCAGCAGCCCCCAGCAGCACAGCACGCGCAGAAACTCCTTCCTCATGTCCTTGCTGCGCAGCGTGTATATCACCGGGTTCAGGGCCGAGTTCAAGGTGGCAAAGCCGAAGAAGATGGAGGCGTTCTCCAGGATGGGACAGGACTTCATCTTGCAGGACGAGGAGTCCAGGAGGAGGATGGTGAAGGCAGGCAGCCAGCACATGATGAACACTCCCAGCACTATGGTGACCGTTTTCAAAAGGGCGTAGGCCGGGGAGTGCGTCGCCTCCTGGTGGCTGGAGCGCACGATCAGGTAGATCTTCACGTAGAGGATGAGGATGGAGAGCAGGATTATGCTGAAGATAGTCACCACGAACTGGATGTATTTCTTGGAGTACAGGGGTAGCACGGCGGAGCATTCGGGGAGGTCGTTGATGCAGTTCCAGCCGATGATGGGAAGCCCCCCCAGCAGGATGGAGGTGACCCAGCAGGCTCCTATCAGCAGGAACATGCGGCACGTCTTGTTGGAGCCGTACACCTTGACCTTGGTGATGGCGATGTAGCGCTCTATGGCGATGGCCAGCAAGCTGAACACAGAGGCGGCCAGGGCGATGAAAGCCGTACCCTCCCGAATGAACCACTGCACGGGGAACAGCTCAAAGGTCCTCGCCCCCGATAAGAAGATGTTGGCTATGTAAGCGGAGCCTGCCAGCAGGTCGGAGAAGGCCAGGTTGCCGATGAACAGGAACATGGCCGAGTGGAACTTCTTGTTCCGGAAGACGGCGATGAGGACGAGCAGATTCTCCAGGATGATGATGCAACAGAGGATCACGATGACAATGTCAAGGTCGGTGAACCTTTTGCCTGTGCGCTTCTCCAGCTCATCCGCGGTCTTCTCCTTGGCGTAGCTATAGTAGAACTTGATCAGAGTCTGGTTGTAGTACTGTGAATACTTGCTCTTCATGATGACAGGGTGGCAGAGCACGGCGGCGTCATTCACACAGTGGAGGAATGGAGCGTCTAGAGGCCGACAATCATTCCCAGTCAGGAGGAGACCCAGGAGCCTGCCGGTCCCACAGTCGAGTCTCAAGGCTCTTACGTGGGTCACCTACAGACAGACAGAGAGACAAACAGACGGAGACAGAGAGAGATCGATTAACTCACATTTTACCCAATAGGTCTGAACAGTAAACAATATAAAATGAGTAGTTAAGTAATAATAATAATAATAATAATAATAATAATCATTCGTTTTGTCAACATTGACAAAACACAAAATATTTGGAAATACATACAATAATGTCATCAGCATTCATCTATATTTAGAATTTGCATCATGATTTCCATGATGTTAAATGTAATTTAACTCTCATTGTATGCCAAATATGGTGATTTAGGAACCCTGTATTCATAATGAAGTGTTTGTAAGTAGAGCAGGGACAAGGCATATGTGCACAGGACAGCGCTGTTGCATGCACGTAATGCTGAGAACACTACACTCTGCGTGCATTTTCTAGGCCTTCGACTCGACGCCCACACTGTCAGACAGCAGTTTCAAACAGGAATAAAGCTCAAAACAGTAAAAACAAACGAAAACACCACAGATTTGCATGAAAAATCAAATTGAACCTATAACCTAAATGTGCTTGTTAGAAGAAAAAAATAAAACCCTTCCTGATTTTCCTCTGCTCTGTGAAGCAGTACTGCAAGACGAGCTGACTTTCAGAGGGGGGACATTCCACTAACCCTGTCCAAGCACTCCACTGTCAACACATGGTATTGTAGTTTGGCGAACAGCATTCCACTCCAGTGGATTACCTCTCCAACTTCAGTATCACACAGGTCAGACAGAGCTGTCTGTCATGACCCACCCTGTAGACAATTTAACAAAGCTAAACACTATTCAAATTCAGGTAAAGGTGCATTCCTGTCTTGTTGGGAATGCTCCTTTGCTCTAACAGAACACTCTTTATTTCTATTTTATAACTTCTTTTTCCTGATAAAACTAATATTTAACTATATGAAAATTACGCAAAAAAATAAGACTTTATTTATTACCAGCAGTAATATTTAATATCTAAGCCTAATTCAAGTGTTTGATTTAAATAAACAGTAAAATAAATACAAAAAAGGCAAATAATAAGGGTCTGTCAATAAATAAAGTAGTGCAGACCTCCAGCTTTCATTCTGGTAACCAAATTAGAACTGGAGCCAGTGTCTTAAACCTGCCAAAGTTAACATGATCCCTCCACTGGTCCGGCTCCAGAGGTAAATCAACACTGACGCTTCCAGAACTTCTTTCTACAACCGGCCAGAACATTAAGCACTAACAAATGGACGTCTATTCTGCTGTGTCTCAGCGTCCCTGCAGACCTTTGCTAGAAAGACAAAAACAGATGCACAGACACTGAGAGCACGAAAGAGGTAAAAAGAAGAAGGAGGGCAACCATGTGGAACGGCACCTAGGCACAAAGGCAGGAATCTCACCGTGATACAAGCCAACGACACACACACACAAACACACACACACCAAGTTTCAATACACAGAACATCGAAACGTCACCGCGCAGATGTCTTCACAAACACACACCGTGCTGTGTGTGTGTGTGTGTGTGTGTGTGTGTTCAGGAAGGACATAGGCCGGTCTGGTAATAGGAGTCCAGCTGCACACTGACGGGTTGAACACACATCTGCTGTGTTCACTGTTCCCACGACCAAGGACAAAGAACAATAGTCAGTGGCGAGAGCACTGCACTTCTGCCACAATGCGGGGCACAGGATGTCTACTGCAACATAATCATATTATATTTTCATTCACAGATTAACTTATCAGAACCGATGTAGCCCCCTTCTCCGCCAACCCTTTTAGTTTGATTAAGTTAACGTCTTGAGGTGAACCACATCTGCCAGCTGTACTGCCGTAAATATATTCAGTTACATCATTGCAGACTGTGATGATTATTTAAAGGATAATAATCTATGAATCGCTGCACACGTTGACCTTACATTTAATGTCCTCCTTTCTTTTGACTTCTGTTAGATTGCAGTTGTCTATGTTTACACAGGTCTCTCAAGTGCTACGTGTCTGCGTGTTTAACACGATGGAGGTTGTTGCAAGGCAGCTCAAGGCCCCACTGTTGTGGAGGAGCCCTTGGCACGCTGTCATCAGGGACATGTCACCGTCTGTGAAACTGGACATGCAGGTTCGCCTACAGTGCTGCATTGCTACCCCCTGCTCTGCCGTGCGTCACCTAGACATTTCCACTACAAAATCTTCAAAGGTATGCAGACTTCCTGTTCTGTGGTCCGTCCCCGAAAAGCTTCCCCATTTTTGACCACACATAACATTGTTGGAAATAAGACACCAAAAATGAAAATAAGACGTAAACCGTCACTGTATCATCACTTCCTATGTGACACAATGGTGGGCAAACAGAATACCTCCATATTTTACCAACATCATTCAGTGTAACGAAGCACTTAAATGAAGGGGTTGCCAATAATGTGTAGTGTATTTGACTTCTATTGCGTCTTCTTATTACTTCTTATTGCATGTGTATACTATACGTCCATAAGAAACACACTTGCATGGTATCATATCAAACATAATCTTCATATTCTTAGAAGTCAACCTCTGCTTTAGATTAAGAATAATTTGCTTACATTTGGCACGGTGTTGTTACTGCACTGTATTCGGCAATATCTCAAAGAAGAAATGAATACCATGATTACCATGGCTGTGTTTGGGAGTGGCCTTTACCTTTTGACACGTACCCATATCACTAATAAGGTCAGAAAAATTATAGTGATCCACTGGACAAATGCATTATTAATTATAATCAGAATCAGAATTCCAAATATAATATCACTAACAAATGGGATAGTGTCCACATCACAATGCATTGTGTAATTATGAATAGTAGAGGAATGTTTTGGAGGTTAGCAGACCATATTGTAATGTCTCCTTTGACAGGTCAGAACCAAATATGAGTTGGTGCATGTTCATATATATCCTCCACGTCAACGCTTAACTGCTGCAAAACACATCGCACGTGTACTCGACAGAAGGCGTGTAAATGTGCTTCTGCAATATTAAAAGGAAGCGATAAGTTCCAGGAAGTTGACGGCGCCAGAATGCTGTGAGACACCACAGGCAAGGTAACACAAGGCACCATAAGGCACATGGAGACGCTGTGGGTGTCATGAGAACAGAGAGCGAGAGAACTGAGGGGACAGCGGAAGTTATAGTTCAACTTAGTGTCAGGTTTCTCCAGACACCACTACCGACTTGAAAAACAAAACTGCGAAAAGAGGATGTATTTTGTGTTGCACGTTTAACAACCACGTAGACCGATTACAAAACAGATCATCCCCATGAATAAACTGATACGTAAAGCATGTCAAATATTAATGGCAGTGGCAGTGACAATGGCACTAGTAGTTCAACCACCAAAAGAGGAATGATATTTACTTCCAATATTCCACAGCGAAAGGTAATTCATAATAAGAGACAGAGTTCCCCTCCCTATCACGGTGCTGACAGGCGCACAAAGGCCCCAGGTGTTGTTTGGCTTTTCCAGAAACACCCGATAAGCCCCAATTAGCAGAGCGTCTGCTCACAAAAACCATGGCAACGCCAGCCCATTACAACTCCCACCACACACACAATACTTAAATCAATTTCCACTTTCTCCTGTAGAAAATGTCTTAAAGTAAGTACAAAGGCCAACGCAATCTGTTCGCTTTCAGCCAAGTTCATCTTCAAGGAGTACACATAAAATGCGACTAACCTTGTCTTTGCACAGTTTATATTGCTTGCAGTGTAATTTGTTTACGGTTTGTTTGATTAAATTAATCCTTTAGTGTGATTACAGTTGAGCTGCCCTGTGACATAGTCCCCCCTGGAGCATATCTCCCCATCTGTCCTATGTTGAAAAGCTGTGTCTGTTAAGAAGCTGCTGTATTGGAAACACTAGTGTATGGGGAGGGAGGGCTCCGTGACAACCGGGAACTACCGTATAGTCAATGTAGTCTTTTGCAATAACTAAGGCAGACAATTGCAGTGCATTGGTATTGGTAATCTAATAAAATAAATCCAGAGGAAACTTGGCTAGCTTAATAGTAGCCATGTGGTAGACACAGGCTATTGTTTCTAGGCAGACACATTCTGGGTTTTTAGAGTAGCCACAATGTCTTCCTTGTTTCGTGCATACACTTGGATCATCTGCTAACACCCCCCACCCCGCCCCACCCCGCCAACAGTGGTATGAACAAGTGAGCCCTAAGTCCATGGTGGGTATACTTCCAAACCAATAGGTTTGCCAGTACACTCTCATTACACTCTCAGTGATGGAACTGTTGAAGTAATCCAAACCAAAAGAAGGAACTACAAATAGGAGCAAGAAAGTGATTCAGTGGCGGAAAGTGCGGAAACACACTCGTGACAACCTTCTGTTGTCAGTTATTACCGTACCTGCTGATTTCAGTGATACATTTGACTCAGTATAGATACAGAACACACAAGCCACACAAAGAACACTCCATGACTACATCAACAACCATCACTGCTTCAGCCAACAATTGCTGATGTATTCACGGGGGTGGGTACCTATTTCTGCAAAACTGCACAGGGTATAGGGTGGTTTTTATATTTTCTGACAGCATGAGGTGTATACTTCACAGAGGTGTTGTTGCATATCATTTAGTTTGAGGGGGCGTACATTATACCTATCTTTTTTGGTACATACTTTCTGACTTATCAGTTTGTTAAACACCCTAAAACAACACAATCAAATGACTTCATACAGGCAAAATACCGGCAGAAATATATACCTGTAATGGATTCAGTCCACCAGAGATACGCTCAACTCTAACGTGTGACTTGAGATAAATCCATCCATCCATCCATCTTCTCCCGCTTATCCGGAGTCGGGTCGCGGGGGCAGCAGCTTCAGCAAGGGACCCC